>PVIW01000660.1:0-112996 GCA_004026585.1 Noctilio leporinus
ATTGTTCACTTCCCTTTTCACAGGTCTAGAAAAGTTAAAGGGAATGTGATGTCTTTAAGTTCTCACATAAATGTGAATTGGGCCAATAATTTCTGTTTGTCCTTAAGTGAATTAGAGGATTTGACTATCCTGGATATATTTATATTAATTTCTTCCAATCCCTTTAATGTTACTTTCTTTTACTAAACTAATGTGAACAGTAAGGAAACAAGGGCCCAAATGCATAAGTTTCTTTGCACTCTTGCACCATTCTACCCACTTAATACAAATAAACATTTTAAAAACTTTAAAAAAAAAAAAAAAGAATAAGAGAATTATATTTCATGTTTAAACTTGAAGATGCTAAGCCCTGGCTAGTGGCACAGTGGATAAGGAACTAGCCTGTGAACCCAGAGGTCACTAGTTCAATTCCTAGCCAGGGCACATAACCAGGTTGCAAACCAGGTCTCCAGCCAGGTCCGTGGCTAGAGGCAGGTGAAAGGCAACCCTACATGGATGTCTTCCTCCCTCTCTGCATCTCTCTTCCTTCCCCTCTCTCTAATAAAGTAATAGATAAAATTTTTTTAAAAATAAAAAATTAAAAAGTAAACTTGAAGATACTTCAATTCCCCAGTTTCTTTTATGTCAAACTGGGTAATTAAAGCTACCTTTTCTTCCTTTTCATTTATTGTGTCTTTTTTTCTTGGTTTAAATACATTTATGATTGTTTTTATATTTAAAAATTTCAAACATTAACAGAAGTGGAGGAAATCAACATTCAACAGAAATAATTATTGATATCCACTCACCAGAGTCCCATTTAATTATTTTCAAGCCAATCATAAATTATATATCATTTTAGAATGAGTAGCTACAAGGTAAGGATGGTTTTCTTAAAACTTAAACACAGTATCATTATCACACCTATAACCATTCACAATTATTTCTCAATGTCAAGTAGCTTGCCAATGCTCAAAAGTCTGTTTTATTTTACAGTTGTTTTATTAATAGTGGGATCCAAACATTGCATTTGGTTGTTTATCTTTTTAAGTTCTACTTTTCTCTTTTTCCTTACATTGTATTTGTTGCATTTGTTTGTTTGTTTGTTTTTACATTCTGAACTTTTCCAATTACAACTCTAGGGTATCATTGAACATGCTTCAATATCCTGTTTTACCTGTAAGCTAGAAGATAGATTTAGAAGTTTGATTGGATTCAGGCTAGAATTTTTTTGGGGGGCAGAGTATTTTTTAGGTGGTATCTACTTTTTATTGCATCATATTGGAAGACATGAAGCTGGTTGTCTTCTGCTTTATATCCATCAGTGAGTTTGTATGTTCAGTCAGCTCATCCATTAGAAAGTTCTCCCAACAGCATTACACCTGCTGCTTTTAGTAGCTATTAAAATCATTGCCTAAATCCATCATGCGTTGATAAGGGGGCAAAGTAATGACATTCCTTCTGAATTTATTAGCTGGAATTTGTCTGAAAAGAACTTTGTAGGGAGACAGAGGGGAGCAAAAAGGGGATGGATGTAATATAACAACAATAAATTTTTTAAAAAAATAAGAACTTTTCTATATCAACTATTTATGCTTGTGTAGGAAAAACAGGTTACATGCTTGAGTCTTTACAAGTTTTTAGATGAGTTGGCTTAGCTCCCTCCAAATGTGACCAACAGAATTGAGATGAAAATAAAACTCTAAGCCCTGGCTGGTAGCACAGTGGATAAGGCACCGGCCTGCGAACCCAAAGGTTGCAGGTTCGATTCCCCAGCCAGGGCACATAACAAGGTTGCAAACCAGGTCTCCAGTCAGGTCTGTAGCTGGAGGCAGGTGAAAAGCAACCATACATTGATGTCTCTCTCCCTCTCTGCCTCTCTCCCTTCCCCTCTTTCTGAAAATAATGAAATAAAATCTTTAAAAAAATAAATAAATAAATAAAACTCTAGGGGAGCAAAAAGGGGATGGATGTAATACAACAACAATAAAATATAAAAACAAAACAAAAAAAAAACCTCTAATGTGATTTGACCTAGTCTGGTGCTCAAATATAGCCCCATGCTAAATATAGTTTATTTTTATTGATTGATATTCAAACAAGAGGTGCCATTGGACCAGATCTTCTATATTAAGTTGGATAGAGAGGTGTATCATTCTTTTTGTATGTGTATGTGTCATACATGTATATATTTTAATAGTTAAATATAGTTAAATATGTGTGTATATATGTATATATATTTAAATATGTATATATTTAAAATATATCTTGCCCTGGCTGGTGGCACAGTGAATAAAGCACCAGCCTGCGAACCCAAAGGTCGCTGGTTCAATTCCCCAGCCAGGGCACATAACTAGGTTGCAAGCCAGGTTTCAATCCAGGTCTCCAGCCGTGTCCATAGCTGCAGGCAGGTGAAAAGCAACCACACATTGATGTCTCTTTGCCTCTCTCCCTTCCCCTCTCTCTAAAAATAATAAATCTTTTATATGTATATTTTAAACTTTCACTGGTAAGGACTTACCTTCATACTCTTGATTCCTGTACTTTCAGATTTTGAGTGTATCTTGGATAAAAGGAAAAAACCTCTTTCTTATGGAAGTCATAATATAACTTTGGGCAAAGTGCCAGAAATGTACTGGGAATCAAATACCCAAAGAGTTGAATCAAGGCTGCCCTCAGGAACTGAAAGGTAACTTAGTTTTTAATTTCAGATTTTGTCACCTAATTATTTGAACTCATTTATTAAGGATTTATGGGTAGTAGAATCTGCTTCCCATCTATCTCATGCATTCTACCTCTATTTCTGTGGCAGTCCTTTGTTGTCCAAAGCCTAGCATCTCTCCCTACTGTGCTGATCTTCTAATTGACTTGAGCAGAAACAAATGGTATCTTCTTTGATACCTATCTGCTTTTCCGATAACATTTAGCCACTTGTTTTTCTCTTAAATATATTTTATTTATTTTGCTGTTATAGTTGTCCCAATTTTCCCCTCTTTGCCCCCTTCCACCCAGTACCCCATTTCCTCTGGCAATGCCCTCCTTAGTTCATGTCCATGTGTCATGCATGTAAGTTCTTTGGCTTCTCCATTTCTTTTATTCTTCTTAACATCCCCTGTCTATTCTATAATGAATTATTTTTCTTTTCAAGGCAATTTTAAAATTTTAATGAAGTTTCTTTAATAATAAAGATTCACATATCCTTAGCACATGGTATGAATTTATATAAACTGAGTCACCCAAGGAATCAGTACACAGATCATGAAACAGATTACCATAGTACCTTTTCCCCTGTTCCCCCTATCTATTCTGTAACCACCCATGTATACTTTTTTTTTCCCTATGCTGCTATAAAGCTGTGTCACTTTAGATTTATATACTTACAGTGCCTTCCTTACATATAGTGGATGAATAATAAATATATATTGGATAGAGAAACAAATGGATGAAAGCATGGAAGTATTTGCTATAATTATAACAAATAGGCATAACTACCATTAATTATTAGTTTAGGTAGAAAATAACTTGTTATACTCATTTATATTCATTTGGCTTTTGTTTATATATTTTTAAAGATTTTATTCATTTTTTTTAGAGAGAAGAGAAGGGAGGGAGAAAGAAAGTGTGAGAGACAGCAATGTGTGATTGCCTCTGGCCAGCAATCCAGGCATGTGAACTGACTGGGAATCAAACCACAGTCCCTTGGTTTGCAGGTTGGCACTCAGTCCACTGAGCCACACTGGCCAAGGCTAGCTTTTGTTAGTTTATAAAGGTGCACTCTTATTCCTGAAAGGGTTATAATTATTGTTTCTCATTTTGAATTTAGAAGTAAATATTTATTTTTATTTTATGTAGAATTGCTTTGGAATTTCTGGATTCACGAGCTTTTTGTAGAAACATCCCTCATTTAAAAGGAAAATCTGCTATGAAAAAACGACACTTGGAAATTATGGGCTATCGTGTAATTCAGGTATGAAATACTCATAAAAGTCAGCCTGTAAAAGACCTAGAAGACCTGTATATGTGTTTCTTTTTAATGTTAAAGTTTGAGAATTATACCTTTTTAATATTAAAAATGTTGTATTAAATAAAATATCTGAAATAAAACATCCTCCATTTTATTTGAAGAATAAATAAAAAATCATCATTTCTTATCTCTAGAAGATCTGTTGATTTGTACATTTATCTTATCAGATGGATAGAATTACAGAGAAAAAGGCTAGGGTATGAATGTAGGAAAGGTACTGAGGAAAAACTGTCCACTGTTAGTTAGTATTATAGGAAACAGTGAGGCAGAAGGTCTTCTGGGCTTTGTCAGGAAGAAGGACCCCTTTGGATTCCAAAAGTGTTCAAAGGCTATGCCTATGTAAACTAATTTCATAGCGTTCCTACAGCTGTGCTCCATAGTACTTACAAGTCTTTCCTGATGTTTTGTTGTTGCCTTAAAATTTCCATTTAACTACATTGCTTGTTTTACAGATCCCTCATTTTGAATGGAACTCTATGGCACTGTCAATGAAGGCTGCTCGGATGGACTACCTGAGAGAACGTATATTTGGAGATGGCAAATCATGATTGTAGTTTTTATGTAAAATTAATGATCATGGTGTGTCACCTATAAACTTATTTTGATTAAACGGCCTGTCTCAGTTAAATAACAATATACAATTGACTGGTTTCAAGGTCAATTAACTTCCTATTAAAATCAACAGACATATTACAACGGAATACCCTCTCTACTGTCTGGTTGGAAAACTTTTAAATTCTTAATATAAAAGACATGTTTGGCCTGGCTGGTGTGTCTTAGTGGATTGAGTGGTGGCCTGTTAACCCAAAGGTTGTGGGTTTGATCCCCAGTCAGGGCACGTGCCTGGGTTGCAGGCTGGGTCCCCAGCTGGGGTGTGCAGCGGGCAACCAGTCGATGTATCTGTGGCACATCCACTGTTTCTATCCCTGACTTTCTCCTTCCCTTCCCCTCTCTCTAAAAATAAATAAATAAAATACTATTTTTTAAAAAAGACATGTAGCTTTTAAGAAAGTTTACAATTCATGTTTGAGTACATGCTATGTTGCAGAATTTGAGAATACAGTAGTGAAGACACCATATCTTCTAGGGGTGGAGTCAAGCAAAGAAGTTATATTAAATGATACTACATGCAATGGAGAAGAATTCAGAGGAGGGGATAGGAATATTGTGGGCAAGTGTAATTTTAAATAGGGTGATCTGGGAAAGATGTGGTTATCATTTGAGTAAAGACTTCAGGAGGTGAGGCTCTCAGAGGGATGAGGAGGAATGTGCCTGGCAGGTTTGAAAATAAGGAATCTGTTGTGGCTAGAGCAGAACAGATGGGTTGGAACAATAATAAGAGAAGGGGTAGATAACAGAGTCAAGTATATATGATTTCATATATGTTTGGAGAATTTCTAGCAAAGGAATAAAGAACTCACATTTTAACTGGGTCATTTCCACTACTCTGTTGAGGTGAGGAAAGACTGCAGTGGGACAAGTGTATAAACAGGGAAACTCATTAAAAGGTCAGTAACATCCAGACAAGACATGGATGGTGGTTGTAGAGAGTGGTGGCAGTGGAGGTGACGAGAAGTGGTCATATTTTCAAATGTATGTTGAAGGTAGAGGCAACAGATTTTGCTCAGTGATTGGATATGAGGTATAAAAAAAAAGAGGTGTTAAGGATCATTGTACATTTTTGTCCTGAACAACCAAAAAGATGAATAGCTATTGAGCAAGATGGGGAACGTGGGAAGTGGTGGTGGTAGTGAGGATTATGAGTTTGGTTTTAGACATGTTGAATTTGTGATGCCTTTTAAATACCTAAGTGAACATATCAAATAGGAACTTTAATAAATGAGTTTAGAGGTGAGGGGAGAGCTCCAGACTCCAGAATTAATTTGGAACTTGTCAGCAGTATTTAATATGATGAGACTAGAAGAAGTCACTAAAAAGTGATTAGAGGAACGTGTGAATGGAGGAGAGGGCTGAGGACTGATTTCTGGGTGCTCTGACACAAGATCAAAAAGAGGGTCAAGCTCTGGTTGATGGCACAGTGGATAAGGCACTGGCCTGTGAACCCAAAGGTCGCTGGTAAGATTCCCAGCCAGGGCACATAACCAGGTTGCCAGGCAGGTCCGCAGCTGGAGGCAGGTGAAAGGCAACCATACACTCATAAGTCTCTCTGCCTCTCTGCATCTCTTCCTTCCTCTCTCTCTGAAAATAATAAAATCTTTAAAATTAATTAATTAAAAAAAGAAGAAGAGGGTCAAAAATAAGCAAAGGAGACTGGACAGGATTGGCCAATGAGGAAAAGTCATGGGTAGTAATACTTCCTAGGAGCATTTCAAGGAGGAGGGAGATGCTGCTGATAGGTCAGGTAAGATGAGGACTGGGAAATACTCATTAAATTTAGCAATGTGAGGAAGTCACTGGTAACTGAAAAGATTTATTTTGGTGAAGTGGTGAGTTTGAAAGCCTGACTGGTTCAAGGGAAAGTGGGAGGAGGTAAGATTTTCTTAGAAATGGAAGCAAAAGAAATGGGGAGGAAGCTGAGGGTAAGTGGACCAATCCAGACTTGGTCTAATCCTACAGATACTGAGGGGGAAAAATGCTTCTCTCTTTGTCTTATAACACTTTTATTCAATAAAATACAAAGGGCCTATTATGTAGTATAATCCCTCTTTTCAAGACTGGCATATATGTATTCAGCCAAAAGGCACCTGGTGGGATGCAGGTAATTGGCTATCTGAAATGAGCCTCTAACTTCATCCTGTCTCAAAATAAACTGGTGGCTCAAGGGCCTTACTCTTAAGTGTGGCTTTATAATGTGTGTCCTGCATGTAATTTGCTCCACTGATACTTAGTTCAGGGTTAAAGTGCTTGTTTAAAATATCCAGTTAATTTACACAACTTAAGTTTTGAGTCTTAATGATTTTGCAAACTGTAAACTTCACATAATCTTTAGTGGAAAACAGAATCAGGACAGTAAGCAAATGAAATATGTCTCCTTACTCTCCCTAATTTTTAATTTCCTCATGATACTCATTTCTGTTAGCTGATATGCTAAATGCTTTATTATCCATTTTATGAATGTGTATTATTTCCCAAGCAAATGATCACCAGAACTAAACCTCTGAAAACAGGTTAAAATATTTTATTAATGTAACTTTTAGAACAAATGATTAAACTGGAGAGGGTTATAAATTGGATATAAATAAAAACCCAGATAGTATAATTTTAGATACATAGAAATCTGATTAAATGACCCTGATATATCTTTCACTTGTTACACATAATCTGATTTCTCATGTACCATATCTCTTCCTCTTTTTCTCGAGGTTGCCTGATTGAAATGGTGTATGTATAAGTGTGTGTGTGTATTTTTGTCAATGATTTTTCTGTCTTAACTGGAATTGTTATAAATACATTTTTTCAATAAAATTTACCCTTTTAAAGTGTACAGTTTTTAGCACACTCACAAGATTGTGTAATCATCACCATTTTCTAATTTCAGAACATTTTCATCGTCCCAAAGCATTATCTTCACAACTGAATCTCATGTCTACATCATTCAGCCCTCTCCCCAGTCACAGAATACTCCAAATCAGTCCCAACTCAGGTTACCCGAAAATAATGTGTCAGGATAGACACATTAAACATCTCTATGAAGGTACATGAGACCTATAAGCAATTAGTTGATGATTGGAGAGAGTTCAATGTGTTGTTTGTGGGCGGACCTGTGAGTCGACTTAACTATGTATATAGGGTGGAGCAAAGATAAGTTTACAGATGTATGTGAAATAGTTTATTTTTGTGTTAGTATTTATTTTTAAAATTGTTTTCCATGTGAATAGCTATAAACCTACTTTTGCCCCACCTTGTACTCGTATCCATTAAGAATAAACAAGCCCTGGCTGGTAGCACAGTGGATAAGGCGCCGCCGGCCTGCAAACCCAAAGGTCGCAGGTTCGATTCCCAGCCAGGGCAACATAACCAGGTTACAAACCAGCTCTCCAGTCAGGTCTGTGGCTGGAGGCAGGTGAAACGCAACCATACATTGATGTCTCTCTCCCTCTCTGCCTCTCTCCCTTCCCCTCTTTCTAAAAAATAATGAAATAAAATCTTAAAAAAAAAAAAGAATAAACAGCTTGAATGTAAAGGTGTTATATACCAGAAAATGGAATAATACAGTCACCTTTCATTCAAAACTTTGCAAATAGCTCTTGAAAAGTACAGATAAACCAATGAACCCACACCCTCCTCCATACCCCTACTGGCCCCACTTCTGCCTCTGGTTTAAGGACACTTCCCCACCCTCCCACCACAGATACTTTCATTAATGTCTTGAAAACTGTGATTAGTTGGTTTTAAATTGGGCAGAAAAAAAGAAGAATTTGATATAAATCACAAAACAGTATATTAGTCTCACAAAAAGAATGGAGAGAGAAGACCACTTGAATTTGATTACTTTTACTGAGATTTCCCCCTTTGAATGGGACCCATTTATTAAACTCCTTAGATAGCATTTCTTAGTCTCATGGCATGTAGTCTAGTCTTTAATGCACAGGATTCCTGTAATTTTGAAGCACTAGGGTATGTTTTTGATGTTTTAAATATTTTTAAAAATGTACATGTACATATTTCATTCTCCAATTTCATTTGTAATAGAAAATGTGTGTAAAGTTACCCTAACTGTGTAAATGAAAGGATTAGCAACTCAGATTTAAGAACCTGCCTTGCAATTAATTGAGAGATCTCAAAAGAAATATTCTGTTCAAGTTCATATTTAATTGCTCATTAGAAAATGGTTTTAGGCTCTGATCATTACATTGAAGATTCAGCGACTTTGAGGTTTTGATACCCACTGCTAACCTCTTGGACAGTAGCTTAGTAAATGATTTCTACATGAATCTCTCTATTGGCTTTTAAAAACAATAACTTAAAGCCCTATTATCCAAACAAACCACCTCCCAATCTGTTCCGGTTTTTCACCTTCTTGTTTATAGCTTAGACAGTTTGAAGAGATTTAAACGGGTTGAGAGGCAACTGGCTCCCGAAGCATAACGTATTTCCTTCAACATCCCTGCCCATTCCTTTTTATCATCTTCGTACCTGGTGGAGAAAAGAGGAAATCTATAAGCAGTTGTTCACAGATGGTTCTTTATGTGTTAAATATACAAATGTGGATCTTTGTGAAACCCTGCTGCTGCTTAGATGCCGCTGACTGCTGTAGAGTAACTCAAAATATGCATCCTTTGAATGAGTACGCCTGCTAAGCTTTCTCTGGGAATTAGAACCAGTCCAGAGAGGAGGAGGAATATACAGGCCCTTAATCATTCTCATTCGCTTTCAGACTAATAAATAGGGCTGGTCTTTATGAGTCAAGGCCAATAGGCTCTACCTTAAGAATAGGAATTGGGACGAGCTGGGCCCCTTAGTTGTCTTTAATATGATTTCATTTGTTCTCACATACTCATACTAGAGTCCAGCATAGAGCCTGATGCTAGTGGTCACTCCATAAAAATACCTTTTCTTTCCCCTTTACTGTGTCCTGTGTCTTAGACTGCACTGACATTAAGTAAGATCCAATTGTCCCCCCCTAAATATTCAGGGTTATAAAGATACAGACAACTTGAATTCCTTTGAAAGTTGTGCTTCTCCTCTGCCTGGTGCTTGAAATGCTCTTTCTTTTCATGAGAGACCCCTAAATGCTGCCTTCTCTCGGAAGCCTTTCTGGCCTTCGTCGAACAGTTAATGTTGTTTTCTCTTTATGTTTCACATTGTCCTTTATATAGTATTATTATATCAATTACTCTTTTTTAAATTATTGGTTTTTTAGAAAGAGGGGAAGAGAGGGAGAAAGGAAGAGAAACATGGATGTGTAAGAGAAACCTCAATCAATTGCCTCTTGCACGCCCCCAACTGGAGACCCAGGCATGTGTCCTGACCAGGAAGCAAGTGTCCACCTTTCTATTGGGGGTGGACCACCACCAACCCACTGAGCCATACACCACTCAGGGAGCAACTACTCTGTTTTAACCTTCCCTCTTATATTATGTTCTCAACAAGCTCAAAGGTATTTGAGGACAAATAATGTCTTACACACCTTATTCCCTCCTCCAGAAGCAGTTATTACTCGGCATAAGGAAATATCCAAAATCATCCTATGATGAATGAATGAGATTTAAATTTTGCTGATACCTATATAAGAGATGCACTGTCTGAATTTCTTCAATGGCCCAAATTTAATTCTCAACAGTGCTACGCACTGAGTGATTTTTTATGTAAAGTAAAAAATACTAATAAAGGAAAGAACCTTAATTATCTAAACAAAATTTGGGCTAGCAAATTAACAGCAAACATTTGAAAGGACCTAATGAAAAAGTGACCACATTTAAGCAATAGGAGATTGAGGTTAAATGAGGCTGAAAAGGTTTGCTTCCTGGGAGCTACACTTTAACTTTCAGCTTAGCCAATCCTAAATAATTCAGTGACTTCAAGAAAGCATAGAAAAATAGAATTTTTAAAACTACATAATAGTAAGAGGGTCCATAGATTTAGAATATGGTATCCCGATAGTTTTCATCTCTTTTTACATATCTGCATGTGTGAATATCCACTTGGAAACTGAGGGTAAGTCAGCAGCCACTTTTCTACAAATCAGTGGCTTTCGACAAAGCCCACAGATTGCCGGGCCTCTCCTGCCCACTTTTAGTCAAGCTGAGGTGAGGCCTGAGAATCTGCTGATGCTGCTTTGGGAATCACTGCAGATCACTGGTTCTCAAATTTTGGGTTATACATTGGCACAACTACGTGAGGACATTAAAAGCATTCCTGGGTTCCAATCTTGAGGCTGAATGAACTGGTATTGGAATATGGCCTGGGTATGAGGATTTTTAAAAAGTTCCCCCAAGTGACTCTAATACACAGCATAGTTTGAGAATCACTGTTCTAGATGGTATTACCCAAGTAAGGGTGGGGCAGGACCTAAATTTAAAATTTTACAGCCAAGCAGGTAATGATGAATGTCCCTCTTGCCTTTCCCCAACCCAGTGGTTCCCAAACTTGTCAGCACATCAGATTCACCCAGGGGTCTTTTGAAAGTTTGAAAACCCAAACCATACATGAGACCAATTAAGTCACAATCAACAGAAGTGAGATAGATTGTCAGTATGTTTGAAGCTCCCTAAGTGATTCCAATGAGGAAGGAAGTTTGGAAGTGCTGCCCTAATTGTAAAATAAAACATAATCAGAGAAGCTTCCTCTCTTGAGCTCCCCACAGCAATATAAGGGCTACATTTAGCAGGAGATGCTCCTTACAACGTCCTCCTGCTGAAGAACTTGGCGTTTGACCACCACCGTTAGGGATCAGAGTGACTCGTGTGGAGTTAGGCTTGTGACAGCACCTTCCTGAACATTGGCGGCTGCACATTAGAATCACTTGGGAAGGTTTTAAGAACTAGTCCATCCAGGCCTTACCTCCAGAAATCTGGATTAAATTGTACTAAGGCCCAGTCACTGGTATAGTTTAAAAGCATCCCAAGGGATTTTAATGTGCAGCCAGTGTCGAGAATCACTACTTATTCATTCTTGGGTCCTATCGCTGTTTTCCAAAACCCCTAACCTTCCAACCATTCATTATTTCATCCTTTTTTTTCTATTGCTTCCAGAGTTTTCCCATCAAACCCTCTTGCTAAATCTAATCTCTTCCTTGACATCTTCGATTTCTTTCTCTTCCTGTTTTGGAGGTTGAGGGAGTGAGGAGGTAATAGTTAACTTCCTCTTGCAGCCACTTTTGTCTTGTTCTCTTCACAGGTAGTTACTGTTACAACAACAACATAAGGATATTATGGATGCACAAAATAATTGTTTGGTTAAGCTACTGGCCTTTTAGCCTTCTAGTTCACCAGTTGGGAATGAGGCATGTGCCGGTCCAGGTATAGAACAAATAATACCCACTTTTCACTTTCAAGCTTAGTGGTATGCCTTCACTCATCACTCTTCCAAAGCTGTATCTTATTAAAATGCAGATTCAGATCAAGTCTGGGGTGGGGCCTGAGATTGTGCATTTCTGTGAAGCTTCCAGGAGATGCCACCACTTTGAGTACCAAGGTTCTGGACAATCTGGTGACAGGCCAGGTAAGGGCATCCAGACTTGGGAGTAGGAACTGGCCTTTAAGCTGAGAGGGAAAGCATGAGTTTGGCAGTTTCTGGATGAGTGGACAGCATGAACTCAGGCTCACCTCAGGCAGTTGAGATCTAGTTCCTGCAAACTTAGAGCAGCAAGCGCAGTGCCTGCACTGGTGACAGCAGGTGCCATTCAGCAGGCATGCGGTTCCTGACAGTGACCTGATGTCTCAACACTATACATACACCCTGCCCCTGTCTCATGTGACTCTTCATGGCACAACTTACATTTATCTGGGAGGTAAAGTGGGTTGCTACTTTCTACTTCTTTTCTTTTTAAGAAAGCGTTTGTAACTGAATTTTCAAAAAAATTGTAAAACCATTTAAGTTAGATTTAAAATGGAATTAACTTATGTAAAAAGGGGTTAAACGTTTCTTGAGAATTCTACCTTCTTATGAAATTAAAGTATTGTCTGGTAGATAATGGTATGGTAAGTGGTTTGGAAGTAGGCTTTGCACTATGGTTGTCTATAGCATTGCACTTTCAAGCTGGAATGGAGCTTCAAGGATCCACAGTCCAATTCTCATTTAATTAAGAAATGGGCCCAGATAAGCTCTTTTCCAAGCTCACAGCTAATTAGAAGCAGTCCATGATCAAATAAGTGGCATGTGCAAAAGTTCAATGAGTTTCCAAGAGTGTACACCACCAATAAGTACCTTACATTTTGGGAAAGTTTGGGAAAATTTACTTAAAAATTGTTGATCAATTATCACTTATCTGTTTTTGATATTTGGTTCAGGAAATTGGAGTGAAGAAAACTTACTTCCATATGTCATTGACTTCAGTAGGTGCGAACTCTTTGGACTCCAGTTGAACCATGGCAAACCCACCGATGGCATACAGGGATCCGGCCAGGTTGACCAAACTGATGGAACTTCTTTCTTGGGGAAATTCAGTCATCACTTCCCATCTAGGAATTATTGAAAGTAAAGTCAATGTGAAACTTAAAGAAATACCAATGTATTTACTGACCAATTATAGGTAATTATAATAAAGAAATTCAAGTAGCATAGGCACCCAAAATTAGAAGATTAAGTTTGCTACTAGAAAATATCTAAATAGTATTCCTTTATTTGAAAGATGTAACCAGATTAGCTATAAAACTCTCTATATAACAAAACTATAATTATAAATGTATATTTTAGAAAACATGGAAAATACACAAAATATAGAAGAAAACAAATACCTCCTATGATCATATCCTCCAGACATAATCATAAGGAACATTTTGGTGTAATGTTATCACTTTTATAAAAGCAGATATTTAAACATAAGCATACATACATACATATGAACAAAACTAAGACTATATTAACAATTTTGTGTGCTGCTTTAACTTTCTATGTCATGAGTGTACCCATAGTATATAATTTTCAAAACATGATTTTGAATGATTGCTAAAGTCCTAGCCATAAAAGCTCCTTGTATTATAATTTTCAGATACTAAAGTCTATTCTATAATCAGGCATTCATGGCTTATTTTAAAAGTAATAACAGTACTGTAATTTTCTCTTCATTGCTAAACTAGGAGTATAAAAATATATGTAGTTCAGATGTATGAGATCAAAATTTTAAAAAACACTAATTTTATATAAGCATCTTGTCAAATATCTTTTTAAATTGAATTTATTGGTGTGACATTGGTTAATAAAATTATATAGGTTTCAGGTGTACAGTTCTATTATACATCATCTGTATAATGTATTGTGTGTCCACCACCCCAAGTCAAATCTCCTTCCATCACCATTTAGTTCCCCATTTACTGTCTTCTATCTCTCCCCACCCCCTCAAATATCTTTTCACATTAACAGTAAGCCTAGGCCCTGGCTGGTAGCTCAGTGGATTGGCGGTGGCCTGCAAACCTAAAGGTCGCTGGTTCAATTCCCAGCCAGCCAGGTTGCAAGCCAGGTCTCCAGCCACTTACTGGAGGCAGGTGAAAGGCAACCATGCATTGATGTTTCTCTCCCTTTCTTCCTCCCTCCCTGCCCTTCTCTCTAAAAATAATGAATACAAAATAAATAAGAACAAATAAACAAAAATTAAGCCAAAAAAAGCTTTAAAGTGAAAAATTTAAGAACATTATAAAGAACATTAAAAAAATTAAGCTTCAAGCCCTGGCTGGTAGCACAGTGGGTAAGGTGCCGGCCTGCGAACCCAAAGGTTGCAGGTTCGATTCCCCAGCCAGGGCACATAACCAGGTTGCATGCCAGGTCTCCAGTCACATCTGTGGCTGGAGGCAAGTGAAAAGCAACCATACATTGAAAAAAAAAAAAAAAAAAATTAAGCTTCTAAAGCATTCATGTTTTACAAACATCATAAACTAAGATAGAGGTTTTTTTCATCCTGAAACTACCTATTTCAAATAAAATAACTCTATAGAGACATGGATAGCCACCTAAGTGTAGATAATCATTGAGAAGCATTACCTTTACATGACTGAATAAACAAAGTTAACAAGTACAAATTAAGCATGCTTAGGTTATGTGTTCCAAATGATAAATTTGCAATGCAACAAAATGTTAGCCATTTTTACACTCACTAACAGGAAAATAAATCCAGATAAAGATATTTCCTCTTTAATCCTTACCTTCCTGTCCTTTCCCCATGTCCTAATCAGAAAGCTTAATATTGATCTAAAGTTCAAATAAATAGTGATTCACATGCCGTCGTAAGATATAGTAACTCTTGGGGGGAGGGGGGAGGCAGAGGCAAAGAAGGGGAGCAGCTTAGACGAGAACCTAGTATAAAGGAACCATGGTCATGGACAACAGGTGGGATTGACTTTGGGGGGAAAGGGTGGGTGGGGAGGGGGACAGAGGGGAGCAAAAAAGGGATGGATGTAATACAACAACAATAAAATTAAAAGAAAAAAAAGATATAGTAACTCACTTATTGGTTGTGAGGTCAAAAGCTTCAACTCCAGCTGAAAGACCTTCTTCAGTGACACCACCGGCAATCACAATCCTGCCTTTGTGGATAGCCACTCCAAACATCGAACGAGGGGTTTTCATGGGAGGCATATCTTTCCAGTCTCCTTTTTTGGGGTTGTAGATAAACACCCTGTTTGTACACTTTCTGTAGACATAAAAGACACAAAGTGGTCCTTTTTAAAATAATCCTTACCCTAGGATATATTTTTACTGATTTTTAGAGAGAGAGGAAGGGAAAGAGAAACATTGATTAGTTGCCTCCTGGATGTGCCTCCCAAATGCGCCCAGGGGTCAAACCCACAACCTAGGTATGTGCCCTGACTGGGATCAAACCTGCAACATTTTAGTGCCCAGGATGATACTCCAACCAACTGAGCCACTTGGCCAGGGCAAACTTTCCTTTTTTGAAAGAAGCAATTTTGTTAGTCATCTAGCTTTACTTCTCATATGAAATATGTAATATAGCAGAGGATCAAAAGAACTCCCAGATATTCTTTTTACATTTTTAATTTTTTTCCTTTTTATTGAATTTACTGGTATGATACTGGTTAACCCCCAAATACTCTGTTTAAAGATTGTTTTTTGTTTGTTTAAGATTTTATTTATTTATTGTTAGAGAGAGGGGAAGGGAGGGAGTAAGAGGGAGAAAAACATCAACGTGTGGTCGCATCTCACGAGCCCCCAACTGGGGATCTGGCCTGAAATCCAGGCATGTGCCCTAACTGGGAATTGAACTGGCAAACCTTTGGTTCACAAGCTGGCACTCAATCCACTGAGCCACAAATGCCAGAGCTAAAGATTTTTAAAAATTCATTTTTAGAGAGCGGGAAAGGGAGGGAGAAAGAGAGGGAGAGAAACATCAATGTGCCAGGTGGATTGGTTACCTCTTACATGCCCCCAACCTGGGACCTGGCTGGGAATTGAACCAACAACCTTTGGGTTTGCAGGATAGTGCTCAATTCACTAAGCCATATCAGTTAGGGCCCTTAAAGTGTTCTTAATCTGAAGATAAGCCACCAAGCAAAGGACAATCTCAAACATGAGCACCAAACCTATTTTATAACTTAATTATACTAGTGGAAGGTAGGGTACCTTTATTTTGACAACTGTTAGAAACCCATACAAAATAGGTTTTAATCCTGTTACTAAATTTAATGAGAGACATGCAGAGTTAAAAAAAAAAAAAAGAGAGATAAATACTTTATTGTGCCTCAGTAACAAAAATGTTTATTTAATTACCTGAATATCCTAGGAATTCATCAGTTAACTTAAAAAATAATTAGGTAAGAATGTACCTATTTTAAATTTACCTATGTAATATGACATGTTGATCATATTCTCAAGATTCATAAATTCTTACTGACAAGACTTGTATGCTTCTTACTGACATATCATTTCATTTTAGTCTACCATTAATATTGTATTTTAAGAATCCTGGAACTATAGATTAGACTATAGAGAATAGTTTTACATGCTAAATGGCACCAGAAAAACCTGGGCTCATCTGAATTATTATTCTTAGTATGTTCCTTATGTTTCCTTAAAGTTATTTATAATTCACTGAGTTCCAAATAATAAGTGATTATCTGGATATATTTGGTAAAGCCATAAAAGCAAACAAGCAAAACCCCAACTTCTTGTGAGGGCAGTTTTTTTCTTTAGGCATAAAAGACCAGATACCTGAAGTAGAAAACATTTCCTCTAATATTTGACTATGAATATCACTCTAAAACTTCTTAATTAGGACATGAAGTAGTCATGTTCTTCACATTACTGGTGCTAACTAGTGCAATTCAGGGCTTACTTTTAGATAATGACTCATTTCAAAGTTCTTGACTTCAGCATTTGTCAAGCAATATCTTGGTTAATCATATTCTCAAGATTCATAAATTCTTACTGACAAGACCTGTATGCTTCTTACTGACATATCAATTTCCTAGTTACTAATACTACTTGAAGGAAACAATTTAAATCATTTGGCAAGGTCATGATGTTTCCAAAATCAGAAGCTGCTTAACAGATTTTCCGTTTCATTTACTCAGGGAAAAAATGCCCAATGTAAGACGTTTTTGAGCTACAGAACTTTCATATCACATGTAGTGGGTTTGACATTAAATCTTGAACAGAAATTTTGGTCCTCCAAAAAAAGATCTTTACACTGAGTAAGTTTATAATATAGTCATTTGATGGTAATAGCTAGGGTCAAGGATTTCAAAATATCAAAATATTACCCTGAATATAAAACTATTGTATAAAAACTCATTGCTTTTTTCAATCACATTTTCTGTGCAATATTTTTCATTATAACTGAATACTAACCATTAATTACTAACTCCAGGACATAGAGTTCTTTACTTCTAGCACATTTTTAATATTTTACTCTCCTTTGCTGCTTCTCCCTTATAATCTTTTATTCTGGCTCCCTTTCCATTCTGGTATCTCTATTAATTGAACAACCTGGAAAAATGATGACAAGCCAAATTAGAATTTTCAGGGGCATGAAAATAGTTTTCACTAGTTAAATGATAAATATTCATTTTTTATCAAACAGGCTACTACTGGCTTAGCTGATTGCCTTCTAGAATACTCTGAACTCAGTTCTCCCTTTGAGTTATATTTTGCTTAATTACCTAGCCTTTGAGAAGTGTTTAGAAATCAAGTTAATTTGTATATGAAACTTTATTCTGTTTTCATCACAAGCAACTGGGCACTAGTGGGCATACCAGGCTTAAATATTTTGAATACCACCTCTGTTCAGGAGTAAATAAGTGAAACATTGCTGAAGAATAACTGTCCTATTTTTTCAGTCACCATGCTTTTCTGTTTAAAACACACCTAAATTCTCTCTTTTAAATGTAAAGTACACTAGGTTGCAAGCCAGGTCTCCAGTCAGGTCTGTAGCTGTAGGCAGGTGAAAGGCAACCATACATTGACGTCTCTCTCCCTCTCTGCCTCTCTCCCTTCCCCTCTTTCTAAAAACAATGAAATAAAATCTTTAAAAAATAAAAAATAAATGTAAAGTACAAATCCATGTGATTTTTATGCACTATTATTAATAAATATATTTTAAGTACTAAATTAAAAAGATATACTTATAACTGAATGCATTTTATTTATTTATTTATTTATTTTTAATTTTTTATTTTTACAGAGAGGGGAAGGGAGAGAGGCAGAGAGGGAGAGAGACATCAGTGTATGGTTGCCTTTCACCTGCCTCCAGCTGGGGAGCTGGCTGGAGACCTGGCTTGCAACCTGGTTACGTGCCCTGGCTGGGAATCAAACCAGCGACCTTTGGGTTCGCAGGCTGATGCCTTATCCAGTATGCCACCAGCCAGGGCCCTAAATGAATTTTTAAAAGAACATTGGTTTTACTTTATTTTTTTTTTAATTTCTATTTATTGCCTTTTAGAGAGAGAGACACATCGATTTGTTGTTCTACTCATTAATGCATACATTAATTGCTTCTTGCATGTGTCCTGACCGGGAGCAAACCCACAACCTTGGTGTGTCAGGACAATGCTCTTACTAACTGAGTCACCCGCCAGGGCACCACTGATTATAGTGTAGTGAAATATAATTATAAATTAGCTAAATAAAATACTTGATTATGCTCCTAAATGCTGTTTTTTTACTGTAAGAATGCGTACGTTGGGGGTATTATGAAGTCACTTTTAATATACTCCAATAACTTTTCAAAATTTTATTTTAAAAATTTGTTTTCTTAATACAACAATAATAAAATTAAATTTAAAAAATTGTTTTCAAAGAATTATGGGTGAGAAAAAACCAAGTGCTGCTTCAGTACACAGATTTAAATGAAAAGAGGAAGGAACACTTGAATAAAAAATCATTTGGATATAAAGCACAGGGAGATTTCAGGGTACTTACTTGTCATCTGTCTTTCCTCCTAGGCAATATATCATCCCTTTGTGTGAAATCACATTATGGCCATAGACTTTGATAGGGAGTTTTTTTACTTCATTCCATTTTGCAGCCCTAAAATCAGAAAATGATAGAATTTATCTGCTTTCAGTAAAGTCCAGATTCTAATAGTATGAACGTTACAGGCACTCATATGCCTGAATCTTTAAGAAATGAGAATGGGATACCAACTTACACAGGATCATAGCATAACACGGAATCCAGCGAAGCCTCTGTTTGAAGGTCTTTGCCTGCAACTACATAGATTTTGTCATCTGCCTCTCCCAGACCGAACAGGCACCTTGCTGAAGGCAGAGGTGGAAGTCCAACCCACTCAGATGCTACGTTATCAAGCTGAAAGAAAGAATATATGAGGAAATGTGGAGCTTGTTAGAAGAAAGTTACAAATGTACCAGAAAATAATCTATACTTCGTATTGTTTAGAATTCATTGTGATAGTCAAGGATCTTGCAAATAAAATAAAACTATAACCCGAGAAATCCACTTTACCTAGGAAAAAATGAGAAAATCTACTTGGCTTACCAAAATAGCTGAAAGTACTAAAAATGTGTAGGACTTCAAAAAGGAAAGAGAATAAAATGGTCACAAGAGGTTAGTTATATCTGTGAAGTTTCTTGTCAAATTAATTCTTCCCATTTCCTTGTTCAGGTTTAAACAAGGAACCATAATCCCTTTAGGACACTGGGAAAGAAGAGGTTTTCACTGCAGGGAGGGAGGTCACAGTATGTGAATGACCCCACATGCTATATTTAACTGGCTCCCCAGGCTGGCATCCGGGACAGCTGGACCTGTCGCTCAGTCCACAGGCAACTGAAACGTTAGGCAGCATCTTCTTTTCTTTAAAAATTTTTAGATTTGCTGTATTACCTTACGATATTGGCAGGTGTTATAGCCTATAACTTCCTAGCCTTTTGTTGAGTCAGTTGAAATACTCTTCTTTCTTTTGTTTATTGACGAGAGAGAGACAGAGAGACAGAGAGACAGAGAGAGAGAAACTTCAATTTTGTTGTTTCACTTATTTATGCATTCATTGGTTGATGGTACGTGCCCTGACCAGGAATCAAACCTGCAACACTGGGCATATTGAGATGACACCCTAACCAACTGAGCTACCTGGTCGGGGCCTACCCTACTCTTTCTAAAAAAATTATACTAGAAAGTAACTTTGCTTATTTTTGCTACTGCCACTTCTGCAAGCCTAAGACAGCCCTCCAAGTGCCCATGCCCTGGGGTATGTGATTCTGGCATGTCTGACACCAGTTTCATCTTACTATTACGATTACAACTTACTATTGGGATTTTAATATTATCCACTTTGCATTTAGGACACTAAGGCACACGAAAACCGCTATCTGAAGGTAGTGCAGTCGCAGATTTGTTGAGCTCTCTAGTGCAACTTGTATACAGAGGAAGAAAAAAAGAATAAACTCAGAATAATTGGATAACAAGGGCAGATGCAGATAGTAGTAGGGTATTACCGTGGTATAGGGGAGGGCTGTATGGATGCCTATGTGTATCTGTTCCGGTAACCTTGGTTAAAGCAAAGCACTAATTAAGATTGGATGAGAAAAGTGGTTTAATTGTTAGCTTTTAAAAAATACGTATATTTTATTTATCCATTTTTAAAGAGGGGGAAGGAAAGGAGGAGAGGGAGAGATACATAGATCTGTTGCCTCTCGCATGCATGATGCCCCTCTCCCCCAAATGGGGGACCTGGCCTGCAACTAAGGCATGTGCCCTGACCGGACACTGAACCAGTGACCTTTGGGTTCACAGGCTGGCACTCAATCCACTGAGCCACACCAGCTAGGACTAATTGTTAGCTTTGCATTTACTAACTTCAATACCTACATTGTGATCACTAATGTTTTCATTTTTGGAAAAAAAAAAATCCTTTGATCAAGAAAATGGTGTGTAGTATAGTAGAAATAATAATGAACATTTATGGAGTTTTGACTCTGTGACAGGGTTTGTACTAAATGCTTTACACAGGTAATTTCAGTTAGTCCTCCAGTATAGGCACTGTTATTATCTCCATTTTACAGATGAGGAAATTGAGGCACAGAAAGATTTGCTCCAGCTCACAGAGCTTTTAATTGATATTTAAATGAAAGTTACAAAACTCCATGGTTTTTGTTTCAAAATGGGAACAAGCGCCATTATAACCCCAGGCTGGCAGGTTTCCTGCCACGCTGCCCAGCACTGTCTACCTCCCCGTACTACCCCTGACAGGGCACTTCCTACAGCAGACGAAACAGGTCTGCCAGACTCTTTGATAGATGAGCAGTCAAGCTATTTAACCTCTATGGCCCAGTTTTCTCATCCTTAAAATCAGGGCTTGGACCTAGATTGTTTTAAGATGTGCTACTGTTCGAAGCTTTGATGATTCTATTAAGTCTATGGGAAAAAACCCTCTCTTACTTACGTAAAAAGGTTCTCATAATCTATTTACAACATACGACCAAAGGTCATATTATTCCTAACTTAATACCTTTTGAATAAATGTGACCAAGCAGAAAAGCTATTTTATTTTATATTGTATTTTTCATTGTCATTTATCTCCCCTGTACCCTAATTCCACCTCCTCCACCATTCTCCCCACACACTCCCCACACTGCTGTTGTCCATGTTCATGAGTTTTCTTTCCTCTTTTTTTTAGCTTGACCCCCCACCACCCCACCCAAACTCCTCATACCTATATTTTCTTTTTTTTTAAGTAAAATTTTTTTTTTTTTTTTAAGATTTTACTTATTATTTTTAGAGAGAGGGGAAGGGAGACAGGCAGAGAGAAAGAGAGACATCAATGTGTGGTTGCCTTTCACCTGCCTCCTGCTATGGACCTGGCTGGATACCTGGCTTGCCACCTGGTTATGTGCCCTGGTTAGTAACTGAACCAGCAACCTTTGCATTCGCAGGCTGGCCCCTTATCCACTGCGCTACCAGCCAGGGCCCTATATTTTCTTATGAGTCATAACCCTTTTTTACAATCAAGAGTTTTTATACCGGCATTTTGTTCTACTAATTTGTCCCTTTTAAAAAGGAGCAAGGCATAGGCAATGACAGGGAGTTAACCCTTTCAAGTTTGTATGATTATTTTTGTGGCTATAAAAACATCAAGCAGATTTCTTGAACCAGAAAAGAGAGGCTATGTCAATGAAAGCAAGGGTAGTAACAGGATAGAAGAGAATAACAGTAAGGCTATAAGGACTCTTTGGATGTATGATTTCTAGGTATCTGTGTTTTGATATCATTTTTGTTTCCTCAATATAATTATTGCCTTTTAAATTGAATTTGCCCTTTTTGAAATTTATCTGAATTTAAAATTAGGGCTTCGGACATTTCCTGGCCCGTGTTCAACTACTTATGATTACAGCTTCTATTTTATTTTTATATTTCATTGTAAACATTCTTCAGTGGAACTTGGAAAATTAAGAAGCATGATTAATGTGTATTATTATGTTTTTCAAGATTAGAAAAAACTAATTAAATGTAGTATTGTAAATGGACAGCATTCATACACTTTGAGAGTACACAGTTACTGCAATATCACATTCTACACTTATCTCTGGCTTTTCCAACTCAAGTGCCCAGAAATCCCAGCCCTTAACTAGGTATGACCTAAACAGGCTCTCCGAACTAACTGTAAGCTACAAAACATTGGCGTTGGCATTACTGAAGATAAAGAAGCCACCGATTCCTTCATAAACTGATAAAATACAATGCATCAATAATATGAAACAAACTCCCTTCAAACAAACTACAAAGATTCTATTAAATTTAGATTTGTGTTCTTGGAAACTTCTGGGGTTTTGCAAAAACAGATTAAGTTGTAATAATGACTAAGAACAACTCTGGTTCAAATTATGTATGATAATTTGTCATGTATAAAAATTATTACAAGTAAAAATTTCTAAATATTGTTAACTCAAATTAGTGACATTTGTGCAGGTGGCTTTTCCTAGAAGGCAATTCAAAGTGTGTGAAATATGTATACAGATTCTTTTCATTTTCAATTAAATTATAATGTAGGCAGTAACCATAAATAAGAGATAAAACATTACCTCTAAGAACTTCAGATCAGTTCAAGGAACCTTGGAAAAAGGTAGAAAAATCTGTTCAATTATAGCTTTTTTTGGGGGGTGGGGGACTGGATAGAACATCAAATAGAATAAAATACAAGCAACTTGAATAATTTGCAAATCAGCTAACTGGATGGTAAGGAACAACCTTTCTATTATGTCTCTACTTATATACAAATAGCCTTTCTTACCTGGAAGAAGTATGACTGTAGAGGTTGATCCTTGTTTTCTTCATCCACATACAGTCCTCCTACCACATATACCTGATTTTGCTGGGTAACAATGCTGGAATGATTTCTGGGAATCTGTTCAGCCAAGGCGGTAAGGTAGCATTCATTTTCTGTAGGATCGTAAGCCACCGCAGCTGTGTCATTAATCAGGAGGATGAGATCTTTGACAAACATTCCATGCCTGGGTATGTCATTCAGGTAACCAGGGAGTAAATCTTCATCACCAACATCTCCATTGACCTCACCAGCCCCAGCCTTCTCTGCATTTTTGCTAGGTTCTGGGAGCTTGCCTGCGAAAGCATCTTTGAGAACTTTGATTTTTTTCTGGAGTTCTGGGTTGCTTTTAATGATATCATCTTTCTCAACATGATCTTTAAAGTATTTTTCTGTCATAAGGCGAAAGCGGATACAATCAAACACCTCACTAAGGCTTTTAACCCTGTTCTCTTTGTCTGTTCGCACCCATTTCATCACTGCCTCAAAGACAGCTTCTTCCTTTTCCACATTGAGACTGTCGTTAGAAATGACTGAGATCAGTTCCTGGGGAGACAGCTGCATGAAGTCCTCTTCCTTACAAATCTGTACAAAGCGATCGGACACGAATTCACGCGCAGAGATGGCAAGTCTTGGGCAGTCAAGGAGAAGTCCTAATCTTAGGATGGCTAGACAGTTCCCAGGAGCCAGTCTTTTCTGAAGGTAAGACACACAGACGGTGAACACTGAGGGGACCTGAAAGCGGCTGGCCAACGCAAAGATGTCTTGCACATTTCCATCGTTGAGATCGATGCTGGCGGAGTAGAGGTACTTGATGATCAAATCCAGGACAGCGGCATCCACGTTATCTAGTACGACCTCCTTTTTCTTCGCCTCATCAATGTCAGATAAAAAGTACTCACGGAAGTACGGACTGCAAGCTGACAAAATCAACCTGTGGCAAGGAATACTTTTGTCACCAGCCTTTAGGGTGCAATCGATGAACTTTTTCTCATCCAGGAGATCTTTTAGACCATCCTGAAGCAGGGTGGACTGGTAAAGCCGCAGCTCCTCTGCGAGTTCCCGCTGGGAATCCATTTTGTGAGCCACCTGGGTAAGGAAGGGGACACTGAAGGCCTTAGCTCCTGCCGCACACAGGTCTAGCTGTAAAAAGGCAGATCAGTGTGCGTTGCCCAGCTTGAAGCCTTTGCAATTTAATCCCACCGGCTAAATATAGGTACCAACTTGAAGGGACTTCAGGCGAGCCAGTTTGGAAACGAGAGTTGTTCCTGCAGCTGTTAGAGATTGAAAGGAACAACTGAAACTTTTTATCACCCAGGAAACAAGAAATGTAAGTGACGTGGAAAGCTTTAAAATACATAAAGCATTGGAAAATAGGCTAATAAAGGCGACTACAAGAAAATGTTGATTGAACTAACAGAAAACTGAATCATAAAAATGAGTCAGTCCACTGAAAGTGGTCCAGTGGCAAACTGCTTGGCTATCTGGACTAATGATGCAAAGGTCAAGAATATGAGGTGAGCTGATCTGAATACTCACAAGCAATATCTCCTTTCCAATAACTGTTACTCACACAGTTTTATTTTCAACTTAAAACAATGAGGTATGTAGCTTTATTTTGGAAGTAGGAAACTTAAATGACTTCTACTGGTATATTATAGTTGTTTTAGAAAAACCTTAAAAATCATACCCTCACCATAACTGAAATAATAAATGCAGAGATGCTCCTGATTTTCTAAGACATTCAAAAGTATCTTTTAAGTAAAAAAATTTTTTTTAATTAGTATTAACTTATAAAATTATCTTATTCATACCCTGTCTCACTTTACAAAATATTTGATGTGGTAAACAGTAACAGTAAAACAAACAAAATAAAAGGGTTCATCAGGATTTTAAAAAATAGTTTCAAGTCAATACTGAAGAAATAAAAAACCCACACACAAACAATATGATCATTGAAGATTTTCTGTGATTTAAAGTGTTTAACAATCTTTCATTAAAGAAAAAGTTAAACCCTGGCTGGTGTGGCTCAGTGGATTGAACTCCAGCCCATGAATTGAAAGGTGAAAGGTCACTGGTTCCATTCCCCGTCAGGGCACATGGCTGGGTTTCTGGCCGGTCCCCAGTTGGGGGGTGTGCAAGAGGCAACTGATTGATGTTTCTCTCCCACATTCATCTTTTTCTCCCTCTCTTTCTCCCTCCCTTTCTCCCTCCCTTCTCCTCTGACAATAAATCTTTTTTAAAAAAGCTATAAAGAACACATGTCACCCCATGAGAACAATGTTATCAACAGAATATAGCAATATCAGGAAGAGGTGCTACATCATCTGTACAATTGGGAAAACAGGTCTTATACATGAAAAAGAAAAAGAATGTATAACTGGAGTCATAATTTGTTTATTATAATAGAACATATTAATTATGAGGTGCAGAAGGTATGATTTGGAAGAAAATTGATCTTTTGTTTACATACAGATAGCATCATATACTTGTTTATGAAATATTTTTATTGCAGAACCATATTATCACATTTTCTGAACTCAGTGGGGCTATAGAAATCCTGTAATTTATCTTCAAATAATTTAGTTTTCAGCTACAGTTGATGTAGACTATGTTACTTTCAGATGTGATTAGACATTTATATAACTTACAAAATGATCACTCTGATAAATCTAGTATCCACCTGACAGTTATTACAACATTACTGACTATATTCCCTATGCTGTATTTTATATCCCCATGACTATTCCATAACTACCAATTCGCACTTCTTAATCCCTTCACCTTTTTCACCCATCCTCACAAACCCCATCAAAATGTTCTCTGAATCTGTGAGGCTGTTTCTGTTCTGTTTGTTCATTTATTTTGTTTTTCAGATTTCACATATAAGTGAAATCATCTGGCATTTGACTTTCTCTGACTTATTTCGCTAGCACAATACCCTTTAGGCCCATCCATGTTGTTGCATATGGCAAGATTTCTTTCTTTTTCTTTTAATTTTTTTTATGGCTGATTCATGCATAATCCCTTATATATATATATATATATATATATATATATATATATATATATATGCACTACTTGGTATTCTTAAACATGCTCAAAGGAACATAAGCTCCATAAATATTTGTTGAATGAATGCATGCTCCCAGATCAGGGAATTGTGTATTTTTGAACTTCAAGATCTTTATCCACCAGTAAAGGTTTTCTTTCTCTTTTTACACATCATGGTGAAGTCAGTGGTACTGTCAGCTGCTAAAACAACAGCTGAAAGAAGAGCTCATTGACTCTTTTTCCATTTATAGATGCCACTAAGGTTTTAACACACTAGGAAAAACTAACAGCTGCTCTCTTAAACAATAAATGACTCATTTCTCTCTACACGTAACACCTAACATTTGAAAAGATTAATGAGTCAGATGCGAACATCATGATAGACATTTGAAATTATTCCTTACTAGTTGGCAATTTTATAAAATCTCTTTTGCTTGAAAAATTATTTAAACAAATTTCTGGTAGGATTTTGTGACCTGTATAAATTTTCCCAACAACTATTTTCCCCCTAATATAGTTTATATAATCCCATCCCTTAGAAATATAGAAATCCTTTCCTATTTAAATAAACCACTTTATACCTTTTTTTCCCCCATTGGTTTTATAGGTTTTTTTATTAGACTTGGATTAGCACTTGGTTGTACTGTTTATGTTTGTATATACACTTTAACCTTATTTTAAATGTTTTTACACATTCACTTTTTTCCCTCTAGAGAAAGAGGGCTTCTTTGGCTATTTTCAATAATTTGACAAAGGTTATAATGGCTCTTTACACAAAAGCAAAAGCAGTGGCAAAAACACTGATGCCAGAGAAGTCACCAAATCTTACCTAACCAAGAAATCAGAAAATAATATCCTATTTTTAAAAATATCAAATAAGTTTTAATTAATACAATCAGGTCAACAAATCAACTATTTACAAATTATTTTAAATTATTTCTTACCAAAAAAAAATGTATTTTTGCCAAAACTTTATTGAAATTATTTATAAAACAGTACCCAAAACTTTACATGAGTCAATATATTCCATAGTTAGTTAAAACTTTTAGTTTTTACAGAAATGATCACCTAAAACTGACAAATATAAAGGTTGTAATTTATATTAGAGTTGGCTTACACTTGGGGCTATATAATAATATATTTAAATCAGAGTTTTATAATTTAAAAAGCTGCATTTTGGTTACTCCATAAGAATAGTCATATTCTTTTAAATAATATTTTTAAACCATTAAATGGTGCTGCATAAATTCTTTATTAAACCCTATGCGACACAGTCATTTAATATCAGCAGACTAATAATTTATAAGTATTAAGTACAAAATATACAGTTATAAATCAGATACATTTTGATTACAATTTAAAAAACCTGACAGTAAAATCCTAGATAAATGAATTTTTCTTTAATCATTAAAAAACTCTTCCTTAAAAGCTTTTTCTGTAAATGTGAAAAATATTCCATGCTTTATAGCAGGCAACTAGTATCTTTAATCTTGAGATATCTTTAAATAGAAATCCAGCTCAAGATCAACTCATTACTTCCCAAAGTCCCTGTAGGGTGAATCCATCCTTCAATTTCTCTATTGCAAGCCCCAGTTCTTCTGAAAATACAGGTTCACGATCTTGTTGCTTTTTGGGAGATAAGAGGGTAAGATGGGAATAGAGAAGGTAGGCAAGGAAGAGGAAAAAAACAAAAAATAGGTTTCACATAAGTTTGTGAATACTAAATGTTAGAAAATAAAGTTTTCTTTTCATATACAAAATGTAAGATATCCTTACCTTATTGCCATCAGCAAAATAAGCCTAGAAGACAAAGAAAATTATATTTCACGTACGTGACATAATATTATAATAGGTCAGTGGGCTAAGGAACAGGCAATTAATTTGCAGAACAGTTCTGTGACTAAATGTATGTTATATTCCATTACCATGTGTCTAAAGGTATTCTCTATTATCTTTACAACACTGGTATTAAAATTCACTTTTTTCTATCAGTTATTATTAAGGTCTTCAAGAGTTGTGTTTTAAGCTCTAAAAAAATGTGCTTTGTCATTAGTGTATAATTAGCGTTAAGTTGAAAGGAGATAAAAAGAATAACTTAGAAGTTATGAAATTTCAACCCTACTTTTTTTTTTTTACAAGATGCTGGCAAAACAAAACAAACCAATCAGTCAGCAAATGCATCAAGTTTAAGATAGTAGTAGTGGCTTATAATGAAATACTTTATACGAATTTCACTTTCTGTTTAAAAATATTTGTTCCCAGAGAGGTATTCTGGTCAGATTCTTAGGCCACAATATAAAGTAGGCATTATTTTTTTGGCTATTAATTAAATAATAAAAATTTGGAAATAGTAAAGGTTATTCAAATAGATATTCATTTTAAGATAATATACCTATAAATTGAAGAGAAGTCCATCTCACAAAATTTAATTATAGAAGTACAGATTTTAAATGAATTTAATTAACTATATTTAACATGGCCTGGCATTCTAAGGTATGAAAAAGCTTTTTACGTATCTAAAATCCTCTGAAAAATTGTGTTCTCAAATTATTTGCCAGTTTGGCATTTCAAAAGCATTTTCTTTCACACACACAAACTCCCAAATGTAAAACAAATATTACTCACCAACTCATGTTTCAAATACTCTTACGTTCGATGGCATTTTACATACTTAATTATTTAATAAAACGTGACTCAGATAGAAATACTCATAAGAAATTTAGTAGCCTCCTTTGTTATGCTCACCACAAAAGCGTCTGGGTGATTATTAGAATCTATTTCTACGTCATCTTGAATTTGTTCAACTGTCAGAGCTTCAAGGGACTGTGGCTGAAAATCAGATGTTAAAATGCATCAGAGACAAAATTTATTAAATAAACAATCTTAGTAAAATATGCTGAATGCATCAGAGACAATATTTATTAAATAAGTAATCAGTAAAATATGCTGAATGCATCAGAGACAACATTTATTAAATAAATAATCTTAGTAAAATATGCTGAGAAAACTTACAAGTAAATACTTGTAAAAAGATAACAATTAAAAACTACTCAAGCTTTATACAAATCACTGTATAACATATTTTATTAAACTCACAAGTAATAAAATGAATCAGTTAAACTTAAGCCTTTTTATCTGATGCTATCATCAAAAGAATTCAAATGACAAATTTACACACATTCAATGTGATACTTAAAGATATTCTTCAAGAAAAAACTCTCAATGGACTTTATTTGATTTTCTTTCATATAGTTAAAAAAAAAAGCCTTATATAATAGCAAATTTTCCATTTTCCCCAAGTCATTAAATAGAAAAGTAGAACAAACAATTGTATGAAATATTCTAAATGTGAAACAGAATAAAATGCTCCTATTTATGAATTTGCTTTTCAAATGTTTGAGTAGCTCTGGTGTATTAGGCACTATGCTAGTGTTACCTAGGGTATAAAGTCCCTGCCTTTGCCCACAAAGGGTTTGTAATCTGGTGGGAGTGGAGCATAGGATAAAACACAACTACAGAAGCCCTGGCTGGTAGCACAGTGGATAAGGCGCCGGCCTGCGAACCCAAAGGTCGCAGGTTTGATTCCCCAGCCAGGGCACATAACCAGGTTGCAAGCTAGGTCTCCAATCAGGTCTGTGGCTGGAGGCAGGTGAAACACAACCATACATTGATGTCTCTCTCCCTTCCCCTCTTTCTAAAAATAATGAAATAAAATCTTTAAAAAAAAAAAAAAAAGAAAAGAAAAACACACAACTACAACTATTAGGTTGAAGCATATGAAATTACCATTTTTATTAGTTGAAAGTGGTAAAAAAGTAATAATATCATATGGTTCAACATACAAAAGGAACTGTGACAAATGCAATTATCTATTATAATCAGAGAGTTTAAAGAAAGCACAACTTGTGGCTTATGAATCCCAGAAACTTCCATGACGCTAAGCCTGGCATGTGATTGAGGGCTTTTAGAATGTGGGTGGAAGCGTACAGCTTCTCAAGAGTGTGACCTGATTCCATACTCTGAGGTCAGCCTCGGTGTTCAAACTCTGTTCAGATCTGTGTGATTGTGTACAAGTAACTTAACCAATCTAACCCTCAGTCTTCTTAACTGTTGGATGATGATGATGATGATACACTTCCAGTACTGCTGGATTAAATGAGATGATGCACATAAAGTTCTTAGAGCAGTGAGTGGCAAACAGTAGGTGTTCAACACAGTCATTTAACAGTATGAATATTCACTAAGAATCTATTCTGTGTAGTTGAGATCACTGCAGATACAATGGTTAAAGAAAAATGGACCCCCACTGCCGCCCTGCCATCAAAAATGCCTGACTTCATGATTTTATTTATAGTAGAAGAGACTGATTACTGTTACCAAAAATAAAACAAGTAGAATAAGGGACAAAAAAGCAATGGGCATTGCTGGTTTAGATGAATAGTCAAGGAAGACCTCCCTGAAGTGGTGGCCACTGGAGTAGAGAATTACACAAGGTGACAGAGTGGCTGTTATGTGTTGAGGCCAAAGAAAGGGAAAAGAGAAATGGAAGCAGAGAGAGAATGGGTAGATGAACTAACATACTGTCTCTCATGTGCTAGGCATTTATGGACATGATCAGTAACTTTTTTATCAATGTCTTTTAAAGAGCAATTATCTTCATTTTATAATGAGGAAACTGAAACTCAGTTGACTGGGCTGACAAGAGCACCAGCAATAGTGTCGTGAGGGCCCAAAAGAACAGACAGCAAGAGAACCTGACAGTGCGGTCAGCAAGGGCACCGGAGCGCGCCTCTGGCAGGGGCACCACTGACAGAGCAGAGAGAAGGCATCTCTGATGCAGTGGCTGGTGAACGACAAACCAGATGGCGGGGCTCCTGGCTGGACAAGCGGAAAGCCAAAAGAGAACTGGGGTACCTGGAGAGCATAGATGGGTGCAGACATGGGGAAGCAAAGAGCAGACATGTGGGGGTGCTATTCAAAATATTTCATCACTGGCATGACAGAGGAACTAATAAACAGGAATGGACAAGACCACAGTGGAGAAGCAGACTCCTGCAGCTGCTATACTACAGGGCCTTGGGGCAAGAAAATGGTGCCCATGAGGCCTGTAAGGTTTGCCCATGCTAAGGGGAGAATGAAGTAAAATAAAAATAAAGCCGACAGAGAGAATCGAGTTCTGTCTACATCAAGGAGCCTTGAGTATGGAGACTTCTCTGGATAGGTCCCTCACACGAAAGGGCAGGCGTAAACGAGGAAGCAGCCAGCAAGAAGGCAGGTGGTAAATGTCAATCAGGGATGGCCCTGGGGCCATGTTCACTGCGCCGTTTGTGTAGTCATCATTTTAAACATAGGCTTATTTCTTTTTTAAACAGTTTAAAATTAATTTGTACACAATGTGTTTCTATCTGAATTTTGTAGATTTTGTAAAAACAATTCAGGAAACACTGTATTTCACGTAGTGAACAAATTACCTTTTCTTCCATCTCATAATCCACTCCAAATATAGGACTGGCAGAATAGACTTTGTGAAGTGAATTGATTTCCTTAACTGATGCTTGTAGTTTTTCCACAGGATCTATTTTAAAGCCAAGAACATATCCTCCACTCTACAAGAAAAAATAATGAAAAAATAAAAAGCCTGGGAAATGGTATTTAAGTATATACACATGACAAATTATAGCTCTAATTGTCCTTATTTCAGAGCATAATATGTAAGCTGTTCTTTAAGTTGAAACCTGTATCATGAAAAATTTCAAATATGTACTTAAATAGGAAAAAAAGTACAGTAAGTGTAGCCATCATCCATCCAGCTTACACAAATAACGAAACATGGCCAACTCTGCTCCATCTGCAACTGTCCCCGCCCCCAAATCTCCTCCCCTCACCCACTCAAGATTATTTTAAAGCATATCCAGATATCACATCATTTCATCGGGAAATATCAAAGCTGATACTTTAAGTTTAAAAATACACTGTAAATTGTGAAGGCTAAGGGAACTAAATTTTTCTTGAGCTTTCTCTAGACTTTGGAAAGGAATATACTATATATTAAAGTAAGGGAATGACCTACATGAGGCTGTCTCCTTGAAGAATTAAAAAAGAAACTTGATCACGACAGGTTGTTGGAGAAGTGTATTAAAAAATTCAGCAGCATCCTATATAATAGGTGAGAGCATATACTCTGGGTTGAGCGCATACACTTTTGGGTTCAAATTCTGGTTTTACAACACATTTACTGGCTGTATGATGCTGAGAAACTTTTATTATCTTTCTGAACTTCAATCTTCTATTTTCTAACCAGAAAATGGTTAACAAGTTATATATTAAATATAATAATGTCTATGTGACATTTTGTACAGTTCCTAGAACACAGTAAGCACTCAATAACTAGTGGCTACTAATCAATAGGCCAGGGGAAAGAAGTGAGTAGACAGTCATGTTTAAACTTAGAATTTAGAAGAGGAGTGATTTTATAAATAAATAAACATTTTATTTAAATGAATTTCTTCAAAAGCCAGGCAAAATGGGGCACTGCAGTTTATCAGTAATCTTGCAAGAGTATAAAATCTCAATCTCAAATGGGGCAATGTGGTACATTTGTATATAGCTGTATTTCTCAAATACAGTCTTGTGAGTCATGAGATCTTGAATTGAAACCTAGCCCCACCACTTACTAGTTGTGAGAACATGGGTATGGTTCCTAAATTCTGCAGGCCCCTGCTTCCTTGACTGTAAAATGGGGAAAGAATAATAATTGTATCATAGAGTTGTGTAAATATTGAGACAGTGACTAGACTCTGTCATTAAACATGATAATCATAATGATAACAATGAGTGTATCCGTCCAACAAAGAAACATAAGCAGAATTCTTCCTATGGCCTATGGCGACAATTACAATATGACTTCAAACCCTTCATATATATTCGTTACAGCGAAAATTCTCTTTGGACATAAACTGGTTACTATATAATTAAAAGTCAAAAGAGGCTGTCACATAGTTTTTAAAACCTATTAAAGATTAATAAAAATATTAAGTATCTTACCTGCTGAGAGCTTTCTATGACAAGAGCTAAACCAAATTTTGAATCTCTAACCTTTATTGAACGCTAGATATAAAATGAAAAAGAAAAAAAATACTCATTTTTATTATCTGATAGTCATGAATTTTTAACATTTCTTTAAACTTTCACACAGTAAACTACTTTTCATAGTCTAAAGAAAATAATTTTTCCTCTTTAGCACATTCCCACAGAGATCAAGTAAAAAACACTTCCATATTGGAAAGAAGAGTGACATGAGGATTAAGCTGCCTAGCAGGTAACTAGCGACACCAGTGGCCCAGGAGAAGCGCAGAGGGGTAGAGGTACAAGGGCAGGTGGGACCTGCAGAATGTGATGTAAAATGTACTTGCTGGCGGGGTTAGAGAGAACCATGGAGGACAAGAGACCAAAAGATAGAGAAGGGTAATCTGTGGTAGGTGATGGCACATCACACTTCCAGACAGATGGGCATAGGATGCTGAAAGAGAGAGACAGAAGGAAGAAGAGAGGCAGAGGGAGAGGGAGAGAGAAGGAACTGGAGGGAGAGGGAGGGAGAGGAACAGGGAGGGAGAGGAACGGGGAGGGGGAGGTAGGAGAGGGGTGGGGGAAGGGAAAGGGAGACTGACTAAATGGTAATTGTTATGGAAATCTGGCCTTCTATCTAGACTACTTCACACTCCATAAGATGTATACACAATCCTGGGTAAGAACCATAAAACACTGGCACTTGGGTTGTCACAGGTTCTTGGTGGGCAACATAAGCTGGTAAGTTAGAAACTAGCAAGAAGATATATATTGATATATAAATACAGTACAGGAGTAGCAGCAGGGCAGTGGCTGAGATATAGAGCTGATGTGAAAATATGACTGCCTTAGTGACAGACCACAATGATATCAGACTGCAGGGTGTTTGGGCCTGGCTTCATTCATTCCAAAAGCCCTATTTGGCAACTGTATTCTTAAATAACAAATAGTACCCTATTTGAAGAGTAGAAAGCACAACGTTACTTACAAGTCAGTGGTTATTCAGCATAATACTGTAGAGTTTAGGTTAGGTAAGCCAAAACACATACAAATACAACGTAAAACAGCAACATATAATATAAACACCCATTTATGAAATACCTACGTGGACTCTGTCACATCTTCCCAGCCATGATTATAAATTCTTTTATTTTGTTAGATGGCTAGGAATAATTTTCTTCCTGCCAGAATATATGATTTTCTGTTGAATGCGTTGGTTTTTACCACCTGACTTAAAAAAGCTCCTTGAAGGCAGGGACGGTGAAGTACTGGTTCATGAGTTTCATGACTGTACCTTTAGCACCTAGGCACCTAGCATGGAGCAAGCTCCTCAACATCTGGCAGATGAACGATTACGTATTTTAAAGTAGCTCAGAAATCAAACAATTCAGCAAAAGATAAGCTTGAGGATATTTTTAAAAGAATAATCCTTCACATAGGCCAAGAAGTCTCTTTAAAAACGACATTTTCAGATACAGATATGCTGTATCTACTCCATAAATATTTATTAGTGAAAATGCTTAGTCATAAGACTGTTTCCATTCTACAATCAGGACTATTATCATAGGGTGACCTCACAGGGTTTTCATTACATATTTTTATGTTCTGTTTGATTTGCACTAGTTTTTTATATATTAAATTCTTCATTTTACTGGCATTTACTATTTATTTCACCATATCACATACTTATCATAACAGCAGCAGTACAGTGAAAGAACCACCTTCACCTACTCTCAGAACAAACTGGTTTTAGATGTACTTACTTCTTACTCTGATAGTAACAGCTTTAACTTAAGCTACAACTGTTATCATTTTTAAAAAAGTCTTGATTTCTGTCACCAAAATATCATATCTGAATATAATGAGAACAGTTCATTCACAGAATTAATGATTTCACGCTAACTTAAAAGCAGTTTGAGCAGAAAGTGGCAAGAGAGCCAAAATAAGGTGTATGGATCAGTGTGCTGAAGCCATGCCAAGGAACAACCATATACCTGCCTCATGGAAGGTTATGGAAAGCTTCATTAGGCAAAACCCTCTGAATAAAATCTAAGAAACACACACCTAATCTATATGAAAATTTACTACATTTTTAGAATCCAATATATTCCTCTCTTAATAGCAAGTTGATAATAGTGCTGCTTCCCTTAAATATAAGTACAATTTCTATGTTGAAATAGTAAATTCTCAACACTTCACAAGTATGCTCTTAGCTAAACTGCTGCCACTTAAAAAAAAGAGAGAACTTGTCTAACTCCCTGTGTCCTATTAACTTTTGAACTTATTCTGCATTAAAATGAGGTTATTAAAATGCACACACTTACAATTTGTAGATATGGTATACTGACATTAAAACTGTCATTCATATTTGCATGCCACACGATTCTCACATTGGTAATAAAAAAGGTTCCTAAATTTCCCTGTAAAGGACAGTAATGAGAGATACATCAATGATCACTTGTTTGAATACTTATTATTTTCTAAACACCAGAATAATTGTAATTATCAGGGAAATAGCACACGTCACAACTGCGTGTTATGGAGTACTAATGACTTCATTATTTGTTGCATGGAGTCCACAGCATGGACTCCAGGTAGGTAATCATTGCATCTTTAGGACGTACCAGTTGTCTGCTCAGAGGCACATTTCTTCTTGGTGCATTGTGTCAAATGTAAAATGAGTATTTGATTAAATAACCCATGTAAATAAAGCCCACAGCACTGTATCTGGCACACAGTAAGCATTCTGTAACTGTTAGATTTTATCATGACTATTATTCAAACCTGGGATAAGTCAAGGCATTGGTATTGTGGTAAGAAAGACAAAATACATCTGATAACCCCCATCAGTCCACAAGAGATATTTTATGGGTCTTCCACACTAACTATAGATCAAAACTGTTCTCCAGTTACATGACCCCTCAACATCTCTCAAAACTATCCCAATATAAAAGCTAAGTGGCCTAAAAAAAAATCTCAAGACCTAATAACATGGCACCAAAATTATCTGCCTCTACCATTTATTTACCATTCTCCACCTTCTCCCCACCTCATATACCAGAGGAATTTTCTTTATTTTATACTTTGAGGCTGCACATAAAACATTAACAAACCTGAAACCTAAATAGCCTTCTTCTGAGATGACCAAGTTTGAAACAGTAGAAAACATCATCTATGTCGCAATTACAATTAAATTAGTGAGTATATGTATATTTATTTCCCCCCTCAATTCTTATCTTATAAAAAATTATTATACAAAAATGTTAACCACCATTATTCCAAGCCCAAGTCCCATTAAATACACTAAATCTAACTTTCTAAGGAATTCTTTATGTCATTGTTTCCTCTTTATTTTAGAAAAAAACATAAAAACACCCTAAGAACTTTTTTAACTAGTAGGAGTGCATATTTTATTTGTTTTAGTATTTTTCAACAAACATTAGGTTGACAATAACATCCTACTTTCAATAAAATGATGTACTTGATAATTCTGGAACATCTTAATGAATTAATTAAAAATGCCAGGTGTTGTGCTAGGTGGCAAGGATCTAACTATAAAGTAACTCCACCACTACTCTTATAAAGCCTACAATTTAATGAGGTTTAGATAAGCTCCGTATTCTAGAGTGGTAATAATATGCAGTGGTAATTGAGTGCAATCTGCAAAAGGGACACACAATAAAGTAGCTTTCAGAAAGTGACATCTAACTATGACCTAAAGCAGGGGTCAGTAAATTACGGTCTATGGGTCAAATCTGGCCTGCTGCCTCAATTTCTATGACTCACAAACAATCAGTTTTACATTTTTAAGTTGTTGGGAAACAAGTCAAAAGAACGATATTTCATGACACATGAATACTCTCTGAAATTCAAACTTCAGGGCTCATAATACAGTTTTATGGAAACACAGCCACAACACTCCCTAGTTTGTATATTGCCTGTGGCTGGTTCCACACTCCAATGGTAGGGCGGAGAAGCTGGGACAGAAACTGTATGGCCTGCAAAATCTAAATATTTACCATCTTCGCTGACTCCTGGTGAAAAGGAGTTATTCAGATGGGGAATGTCTATCTCCTAGAGAACCTTTATCATAGTTTAACACTAGAACTTTTCAAATGAGCAAAGTTTATTTACAACTTAAGTTGATGATTCAATTAGCAAGAAGCTCTACATTCAAATGCCATAGCTTTACCACAGTGGTTAATTAGTCTGATCTTGGTGGTAACGCACACAAAGGCTGGAAACTATTCTTAGAAAGAGATAAATTTTTCTCTAGAAAGTAACATTACTTATTCCAACCATTAGTTGCTTATATGCTTCAACTGGTAATCATTTCAAGAGCAAATGAAGTTACAATGGTGGATACAGGAGCCACCAAATGAATTATATATTTAATTCCATAAAGACCGGATTAAAATTTTTCTGTGATAGTCCAAACTATGGCTCTCCTCCATTAGTACAGGTTATCAAGATTCAGTATGTAGTGTAGTACTACAGGGGGAAGATTCTGGCTCTGGGAAGAACAAGGTGTGTGAGGTCACTCAGTTCTCTGGGGCCTGAGTTTTTCATCTACAAGCCAATAAGAACTGAACTAGAGAAGATCTCAGAGGTCCATTCCAGCTCTAAATTCAATGTAGAAAAATGTTGCTAAACAGGACAAAACCATAAAAATATGAAAATTAGATTGTTTTTATCAAGAGCTATGATGCTAATTTAACAGTTAACTGCATATAGAAACCTAATGATAAATTTTAAAGTCATTATCAAGGCAATGCCCCAAAAAGGTCATCGGTTTTTCTGCACAATACCTGATCACTGGATAAATTCCATACTCCACTGATTTTATCATATACATGTTCTTGTGGTAGTAACCTTAGTTGCTTATTTTGAATTAGTGCACTTCTCAATTTGAAATCACGGTACATTTTAGACGTTTCATATGCTCTATAAGAGAATAAACAAAAGGCTAATGCAAATTGAAAAGGCAGCTTTCTTTGGTTATGTTTATCTACTAAAATGTACAGTTGTTATGCACATCACTCAAATAATTACTACAGTAAATTAAAAATATTTTTTCTTTTCAGTAAGTTTTGGTGATTATAGTATTTTGTAGACTTGTCTTTTTAGTGTAGCACTTATATATTTTATCTCAGAACTATTTTTTCAGTGTCTAATTTTTAAGGTACTATATATAATACAGCACAGGATACAGATTTTTCTCTCAAACTGAAAAATAATATATGTTATAAACTTGAAAATTACTTGTCTAACAAAATTCTCCCCTTCATTTCTGTTTTAGTCAAAAGCACCATTATTCTTTTTTTTAAATTTTATTGTTGTTGTATTACATCCATCCCCTTTTTGCTCCCCTCTGTCCCCCTTATTCTTTTTTTTTTTTTAATTTTATTGTTGTTGTATTACATCCATCCCCTTTTTGCTCCCCTCTGTCCTCCTCCCCACCCACCCATTCCCCTCAAAGTCAATCCCACTGTTGTCCATGTCCATGGTTCCTTTATACTAGGTTCTTGTCTAAACTGCTCCCCTTTCTTGCCTCTGCCTCCTCCCTCCCCACAACCCCTTTCCCCCTGACCACTGAAGGCCTATTCATTGTATTCATATATTTGGTTCTGTTTGGCTTGTTGTTAGTTTTGTTCATTATTGTCCCGTAATGGGTGAGATCATATGATATTTGTCCTTCACTGACTGGCTTATTTCACTAAGCATAATACTCTCCAGTTTCATCCATTTTGTTACAAAGGGTACGAGTTCCTTCTTTCTTTCTGCTATATAGAGTTCCATTGTGTAAATGTACCAAAGTTTTTTGATCCAATCATCCACTGATGGGCATTTAGGCTGTTTCCAGCACTTGGCTATTGTAAATAGTGCTGCTACGAACATAGGAAAAGCACCATTATTCTTTTTGTCACTACAACCTGAAAAAATTATGCTCACAGCTACCTTTATACAAAAAACTGGAATGAATCTATAGACTTTGTCATTTACTGTAGCATTTATTTATGTCATTTACTGTAGCAGTAAACTATATTTTATTTTATTTTTTTATTTTTAAAAAGTATTTTATTATTTTTAGAGAGAGGAGAAGAGAGAGAGGCAGAGAGGGAGAGAGACATCAATGTATGGTTGCCTTTCACCTGCCTCTAGCTAAGGATCTGGCTGGAAACCTGGCTTGCAACCTGGTTATGTGCCCTGGCTGGGGAATCGAACCAGTGACCTCTGGGTTCACAGGCCAGCACCTTATCCACTGTGCTACCATCCAGGACCTGAACTGTAAACTTTAAAATAGTGTTTTATGTTGTGTGAATTAAATATTTTTTAAAAACCCAAACTACACCATTACGTAGATTAAAATGTCAACTAAATTAAAAATCAACAAACTAGGAAACTAAGAAATACATTTGCAATATATATAACTGATAGGGATATAATTAAGAAATTTACAACAGAAAACTATAAGTAACCAAAAAACAAAAAGAGAAAAATTTTACCATCACTATTATTAAAAGAAGTGTAAATTAAACAATGGTGTATATATATTACACGTGTGTGTACATACGTGTATGAACTTGAGCATATATTATTTTGTTTGTCATCTTAGCCAAACAAAAAAAATCATAGCACTTAGGACTGATTTAAAACAAACAAAAACAACAACAACAACAAGAGCTGAGGCCCTGGTCATGTGGCTCAGTTGGTTGGAACATTGTCACATACATCAAAAGGTTGTAGGTTCAGTCCCCGAGGAATGTCCAGAAAACAAACAATGGATGTTTCTCTCTCTCACATCAATATTTCTATCTCTCTCTCTCACTCACTTCCTTTCTCTCTAAAAATCAATAAACATCCTCAGATGAGAATTAAAAATAAAACAGAGCTAAGGTAGTGAAAAAAGAAGAATTTGACAAACACAAAATTCCCCAAACCACAAAACAAAAACAACAACAACAATAACAACAAAAAAAATCCCACAAAACAAAACTCTTTAGGGAAAACCCAAAACATGACTTCTATTATTAGAAAAATAATCTTTTTAAGTCATTAATTAAATCATTTAACTTGGTTATTTACATTGAATGAATTTTCTATTTCCTTGTAACTACTTTGGTAGCTAATTTAATAGGTCTTCAGTAGAAATTTTTATTAATTCAGTAGCCTTATGTATTTTATAAATCCCTTGAAAGTGTTTACTGAATGATAATGCAACATATTCTTCTATATATATCTTCAGGATATTGCAAAAAAGCTTTATCCTCTAACTCTTTATATCATAGAATTACTGTAAAAATACTCAGTAATCCACAAATTATTATCATACCTGTGTACTGCAATCACAGAAGTAAAAAGTCTAGGGCTTCCAGGAACCAAATTTGTAAATATAAACTCAAAACGAGTACTGTTACATTTTGTTAATATATAAAGAGCTTCAGTTTGGCCTCGTAATTTCTGTAAGACAAATTTATTTAAAAGTTCAGATTTTAAAGGCAATTTCTCATTTACATTGAAAACAAACACCAACCTCAAATATCTAATATTTGTTCGCTGTATATATTTCAATAATATTTCTCAGACTTACAGAGTTAGCAGTCCTTGTTGTAATATTCAGTATGCAGTTGTAACCGATAGCTAAAATTCAAAAGCAAAAATTTTAAAGAACATGATACAGTAAACTGGGAAAAATATACATAATCTGTAACTTTAAAAATTAAATATAAAAACTTTTAAGCCATTTTAATAAAACTACGAATTCAAGTAATGAAAAGTAAAGTCAATTCTGCCTCTTTGAAAAAACACATTCTTTTTTTTTTTTTTTTTTGGAGGGCATGTGAGTAGAGATTTAAAAATATGGAACGCTTCATGAATTTGCGTGTCATCCTTGCGCAGGGGCCGTGCTAATCTTCTCTGTATCGTTCCAATTTTAGTATATGTGCTGCCGAAGCGAGCACTGAAAAAACACATTCTTAACATGGGACAAAGAAAGTTTACTTCTCTAAAACTTACACAGTATTATTTACTGAAAAATCTTAGCATCATTACATCAAGAGAAAAAATGTACTGAATAATCTAAAATAGTTTTAAAAAATAAGTGAAACAAAATTTAACACAATAAAAGACTGTACTTCTTTATTACAATTTAGATCTCCCTTCTTTGGGATTACTTGAAACAGGTCATAGCAAGTTCAGAGATAAGCAAAAAAAAAAAAAAAACCAAAAAATCAATTCAATGGAAGCACAAATCTCCTATACGTCCAGAAGACAAAATAAACTGAAAAACATTTATTTTGCATTATGATGCAGTCAGTGGTTAGTCAAGGATTTCTGAAATTTTTATCAATTTAAAGTATTCCATATGTTTCATGGTATAGCTTTTTTGTATGAAAAGCCACTATTTGATACTTGAAAAAGTATTTTTGTTGTTGTTGTTGAGTGTTATCTAACAAAGATACTTACAAAGATTGACTCTGGGTAATGCCAAAGAGTGCCAGAGAATTCTTAAATTTGTTACTAAGAGTCTACCTAAAAGCAAACACAGAAAAAAACAGGTTACCTTAAGTAAGAACTTATTTTTGCAATACAGAATAAGGTGGATATGAAACTTCCAATCCAGTACCAACAGCAGCACCCATAGCTGTTTTTCATACATTTATTATTTGAAAATATGTACTGTGCATATCTGTCCTATGTAAGGTATACAATATATGATTCAGAATCCCAAAGAAACAAAATCTGATAGTCACAGAAGAAATACAAGTATTCACAGCCAACTCTTGGTTTGACTCAAACTGATGGAGGAGGGGATTGGGTACTGGTTATTTGTCTTGGTAGAAGTTGATCTGGGTATTCCAGTAGGTCATACATATACAACTAAGAATGACTATGGGATAGCTTAATTACAAAGCCATTCGGTGAAATCACACTTCAAAGAGAACTCTCACACACACTAATCCCTGCCACATGAGTCATACACTTATATACCCAATTTTTCTTTCTTTTTTGCTGTGGGAAAACTTTGTTCATGTGAAATTATAGCCAGGATGAAATCTGTTTAACACTTCAGACTGGTGTTCCTACACTAAAATACAAAGTTCAATAAACTTCATTTCCCAAAGTGTGTTCTGTAGATGCTCCAATGGAAAAAAAAGTCAAGTAAATCTAAGCATGTTAAACTATGTGTCTTAAAGATTTATAATATAATCAGCATATTATAGCTTTGAGATATCCTGAAATAATAAAACTCTAAAGTTTTTTTAACACAATATTTCTTCAATAAATTATCACCACAGAACTCTTTTATAAGAGTAACCTATAGCCAGGTCATACTCCTTCCTCTTTACAAAGCTCTAGAATATTTAAAATCAGAGAGCCCTGGCTGATGGCTCAGTGAATTGGCGCCAGCCTGGGAACTCAAAGGTCACTGAGCTTGCTCGATTCCCCAGCCAGGGCACATAACCAGGTTGCAAGGCAGGTCTCCAGCCAGGTCTTTAGCTGGAGGCAGGTGAAAGGCAACCATACATTGATGCTTCTCTCCCATTCTTCATCCTTCCCTCTTTCTCTATGAAAATAATGAATAAAACTTTTTAAAAAATTTATGAAGCCCTTGCTGGTAGCACAGTGGATAAGGCACCAAAGGTCGCTGGTTCAATTCCCAGCCAGGGCACATAACCAGGTCTTCAGCCAGAGGGAGGTTTCTCTCCCTCTCTGCCTCCTCCCTTCCTCTCTCTCTGGAAATAATAAATTAAAAATCTTTTTAAAAAAATTATGGAACAGGAAGAGTTTGCCTTCTAACACCTATGTTTCTGTTCTTGGTACATCTCCTATAAGTATCTAGCATCCTTACACTGCCTCTGTCCTACTAACTCCATCCTAAAACTTCAAACACAGCATTCCAAGCATAAGTTTTTCTCTGTCCTCTCAAACACCAAAATATAATTGTCCCTGCTTTTCCTAATCTCCCAAACACTGAAACATGGCCATTTCATTCTCATACAGCTTCAGTGCACAAAGCTAATCTGATAATTTCATGTCAGAGTATTTACAGTTGAAATGGATTATGTGCTAATCTTTTGGGGTATTTATAGTTTTAACATGGGGTGGTTCTGAACTTGGGAGTGACTTACCTCAGTCATTTTCAAACTTCTGAAAAGGAAGGGAAAGAGATAGCTAGAAAACAGGACTCTCCTTCTCTTTTTTACCTCCTGATTAACCAAAAGCTCTGCTACTCATAAAATTACACTTTCTGAGCAATTGCTTCTGAGGTGTGTGCCCACACAGTTATTTTTATTAACAGTAAGATTTCTGGCCCTGGCCAGGTGGTTCAGTTGGTTAGAGCATTGTCCCATACACCAAAAAGGTTGCAGGTTTGACCCTTCATTGGGGTACAGGTAGAAGGCAACTGCTTGATGTTTCTTTCTCGCACAGATGTTTCCTTCTCTCTCTCTCTCCCCCTTCCTCTCTCTAAAGTCAATAAATACATATCCTCAGGTGAGGGTTTAAAAATAATAATAATCGCCTTGTCTGATGGCTCAGTGAATAGGTGCTGGCCTGAGAACCCAAAGGTTTCTGGTTCAATTTCCCAGTTAGGGCACATAACCAGGCTGCAAGCCAGGTGAAAGGCAACCATACATTGATGCTTCTCTCCCTTTCTTCCTTCCTCCCTGCCCTTCTCTCTGAAACTAATGAATAAAATCTTTAAAAATAATAATATTAATAAAAAGTAAGATTTCTCACCAGAGAGATGTTTTCCCTCCTTACTTCAAAGTGCTAGTATAGGATAGGGTGCTCAACAAGTGTCCACAGTCTGTCTTTGGACTAGCGGATGGACTGTCACATAAGAGTTCCTGCCAATCTGTATGGGATCAAAATTTTCTTTTGACTTCAAGTTAATTTAGGTTTTGTCAAGATCTGACCATCTAGAGATTATTCTACCCTCAAAGGCACAAACTAAGACTTCTTGTTTGCTGCTGATCTTGATACATCATTCTCAGCTGGGCTTGGGTGATACTAGGAAGTGTTTCAGGAATGTGATCTAAGCACTCCTTTAATGATGGGCTCCAGCTACTGACAGGATCTGTCTGTAGCTGGTAATGATGATAGGGTCCCCTCACACACCAAAAAGGCTCACAAATGGCCCTGCTATTCACATACCATCCCAGAACAGATCAGAAGAAAAGCTCAGAGAGCAGTCAGCCACTCAAAATGCTGCAGTGAGCATGTTCTGCCGGTAAGGCTTACTGGCCCATCTCTAGGATTTGTGAATCCTTCTTACTTAAATGAGGTCTGCTCCTTCCCCTCACTTTTCTCTTCAATATGAGGTTTGCACCCTACCCTACTACACGTCCTCTCTCCCCTAAAACACTCTTAGATAAACAAAGTTGCCCACTTCTCATTCTCCGTTTTTACCTGGCAGAAGAGCAGTGATGCTTCTAACTGGCTGGCTCCATGTACAGCTGCTGTATGCAGCCTGAACTTTTAAAGTTCCAGCCTTAGGCAAATTTGTTTTGGGAGAAATTCGAGTCCAACCCTGGTTGCTCCTTAGTGACATTCAGAGACGTCTCACAGTATTTTTTAGTACTTAACCTACAAGTAGTCTTCACAATATGACACTCAACTTGCTCCCCACAGGTCCACTGCTAGGTGTCAGTCTTAGGAGATTGTGCATGACTCTTGGATTTCTTAAAAGGAAGCATGGCTCCCTGTAGCGAAGCTGTGACCTACTTATGTTCCACTACCCCATATTCTTCTCCGGGGAAGGCAGATCCCAAACTCAGAACTCTCTCATGACCCATGCAAACAGCTCCTAGACATATTTTTTCCCCTCAAACACTTACATTTTAATTCAGGTGTTTCTGTTGTAACCATGCAACCTCCTATGGTAAATATGACAGACTGCTCTTTTAAGCAAAGTAAAGCAACAATTTGGTTGAAAGAAGACACACAAAAAAATAGTGGCAGTGCCACTAAATGAGCTCCTGGACTTTTAACAGCTGTGTTGGATAAAGCTGATGTCAGAACCAGGCCTTATGAGGGAAGAGCCTGTATTCCCTGGCTACAGGTTTAATACCTATTCTTTTTTCCATTCAGTCTGAGAAAAGTCTTATGTGGGTTTAACTCTCCACTCTCACAATTATATTTACATATAATGCTGTTTCATATCTTTTCCCTAGTTAATATAATTTAATATTTGTAAATTAAATCAGAAATATAAAACATAGTAGGTAATATACTCACCTCTATCCCCATTATTTCCTTTGGTGTCTTCAATTGAATCTAAACAATCAATAAGGACTTCTCCAGGTCTTGTTTTCATTTGTCTAAAATAAATATGAAGGCTTTAATTTTTTTTTAAGATTTTATTTTTTTAATTATTTTTTAGAGAGAGGGGAAGGGAAAGAGGCAGAGAGGGAGAGAGACTTCAATGTATGGTTGCTTTTCACCTGCCTCCAGCTGGGGACCTGGCTGGAGACCTGGCTTGCAACCTGGTTATGTGCCCTGGCTGGGAATCAAACCAGTGACCTTTGGGTTCGCAGGCTGGTGCCTTATCCACTGTGCCACCAGCCAGGGCTTGAAGGCTTTAATATTAAAGCTACAATATAGTCACTTAAATCTAGTTAGGGAGTGAAAAGACATATGCCTACACAACAGCCAAAAGTATAAATGATAGAGTACCAAATGCTCATGCATTTGAAAATAAGGTCTTCAAGAACTTCAAGAACCTGGAGGTGAGTGGGCTTGGAGTGACCAGAACATATAGAGAAGCCAAAACTAGAAGGAGAGGTAGAGTTTGGAGGGGAGGGGGAAGGGGGAGATGTGTGCCAATTACTGTGCCAACGTAACAGCTAGACATACAAAAAGTAATATGAAATTCTTTTCCTCACTCCCCTATCCCTACTCTAGGGCAGGAGATACACACTGACAACTTGTCATTTCTTTCTTTCCTTTTTAAAGATTTTATTTATTTATTTTTAGAGAGAGGGGAAGCGAGAAAGAAAGAGACGGAGAGAAACATCAACATGTGGTTGCCTCTTGCACTCCTCTAACTGGTGACCTGGCCCGAGCAACCTTTCCAAAAACTGCTTGAGAGGCTCCAAAGAGGACTTCTCCCTATTGGTGAGTTAGATGAATAATTAGATGGCGGCTAACCACGGAAGTAAGTTTGTGTGGTTAGGAATTTTGGAGAATGTTCACGGCCACCTCCGGCACTTTAAAGAGAAGATTCGAGCACTGAATGGCGAAGTCTTTTTCCCAAACACTCACGATACGCGTTGCTATTTCAGGGCCAGTTTTAGAACCCTGGTTTCTTGAGCCCCTGCCCCACGTTCCGTTCCCCCACGACACTGGCACCCCAAGCTGGTTTGGGTGTACTGAACGCCCAGGTCCGGCGTGGGCTTTGGGCTCAGCTTCCTGAGAGGTGACCCGGCCAGGGATCGCGCGGGACCGAAACCGTACGGGGCCGGGGCGGCGCAGTCTAGACACGCTAGGGCACTAACTGCGGCTTCCGCAGGTACGAGGTGTCCTAGGGTTTCCCGAGGTGCCCGCCACAGGCGTAAACCTACTCGCCCCCTCGCGAGGGCCGTGAACTGTGGGGACACAGGCTCCCCCCGCGGGTCCTGAAAGTGTCGCGGCGCCCTCTACAGGCTCCATTACCCCTGGGGAATGACGAGAACTCACTGCGATGACACGTCGAAGCGGACATCGCGGTCCTCCCACAGCGCGTCCAGCACCGACATGGTGACCAAGGCCCGCTGGGAGGGCCTCTCCTCGGAGGTGGTGGCCGAGCGGCGTCTCGCCGGCTCCCAGGCAACGGGCCGCCTCTGTCTCTGCGTCTACGGCGGGCGCCAGGACCCAAGCTTCCCCACCGTAGGGCGCGCGCTTTCCGGCCTCAACGCGTCGGTAAGCGGATTGGAGGCTCCAGGCAGGGGTCAGCTGCTCGGGAAGCCAAGCTGTCCCTGGCCCAGGAGTTTTTCTTAACCTGCATGACGGTCCTTGCCTCCAAACACACATGCTTTAGAGAGAGGGGAAGGGAGGGAGAAAGAAAGGGAGAGAAACATCAACGTGTGGTTGCCTCTCACGCGCCCCCAACTGGGGACCTGTCCTTTCCCCGATCTCGCAGTAAAGCGAGTATCACAATAAAAGGAGTCGTACTCTTTCTGCTGGTGGAGAGTCTGGCCTTCAATTTGTTTAAAAAAAGAAAACAGACTACCTGTGAAGCGCAATAAGGCAAGGGGAAGATGAAGTATGCCTGTATACCCAGGAGCCCCATTTACACTTGGTTTAGATGATTTAGATGATACGATCTTGAATTTCGAGCTAACGCTGCAGTAGGGCTAAGAGGAGAAACTAGGGAAGGAGTGATTTATTTTCCCTCTTAAAAGGGGCATGAAGTGTTGAGGGACAGAGGGTAGACTATGGTAGGCAGAATTCCAAATGGCTCCTAAAGCCTGGCTGGTTGGCTCAAGGGATTGGGTGCCAGCCTGCGAACCAAAAGCTTAATTCCTAGTCAGGGTACATGCCTAGGTTGCGCGCCAGGTCCCCAGTGGGCAGGTGTGTGAGAGGCAACAGATGGATGTTTCTCTTTGCACATCAATGTTCCTCTCCCTCTCTTTTTCCCTCCCTTCCTTTCTCTCACTATAAATAAATTTTTAAATAACCCAAATCACTTTCATTAAAAAACAAAAACAAAAACAAAAAACAGGTGTTGAAGCAACTCTATCTTTTTTTTTAAGATTTTATTTATTATTTTTAGAGAGAGGTACAGGGAGAGAGGCAGAGAGGGAGAGAGATATCAAAGTATGGTTGCCTTTCACCTGCCTCCAGCTATGGACCTGGCTGAAGAACTGGCTTGTAACCTGGTTATGTGCCCTGGCTGGGAATCAAACCAGCGACCTTTGGGTTTGCAGGCCGGTGCCTTATCCACTGTGCCACCAGCCGGGGCAACTCTATCTTTTTTATATTTGTCACGTTTGCTTTGCTGTCATCATTTTTTGACCTAACCATATCCAATTTCACTTGGGGCGTTATCACTTTTTGTTTTTTGCTGCTGTCCTCTTTGACTACCTATTTTTGTAAAATGTTGCATAGGTTTACTACATATATATCTTTGAGTTCTTGATCAGATAAATCAGACAAATGTTTTCTAAGAAAAAGCACCGTTCAATTTTATTCCTTCCCTGCATATTTCGAGTCATCTTCCAAAACCCAAGATTTTTTCCCACATCTCCAAGAATGGAATTCCTTGAGCTAAGTCTTTTTGGCTGGAATCTGGACCAAGTAAACACAATGGAGAGAAAGATGCAATCTTGCTTGAAAAGCTTGTAATCACTCTGGCAAGCTTGTTCCCTTCTTAATTCCTGCATTGTGACAAAGGGGCTGACAGAAAAGGAAGGGTTCATTGAATTAAAAGTCAACATATTCTCATATTAGACTCATTCAAGTTCCTCTGGGGTCACATACATACGGCCAAACTTACCCAAATCTCCTACACCATCTACCATCAGGGAACTGGATGGATCCTGCCTCTCCACTTTACACTCTCAGGCTTGGTCTCACAAGAAGCATGATGGCACCAGAGTCAACCAGACCAGATGCAAACAGCAGGAATATCTCAGGTTAATTTTTGTAAGTGGTGTGAGGAAAGGTAGAGGTTCCCTTTTGTCCCTCATATGGTCCCTTTATTTTCTTTCTTAAAAAAAAAACAAAAACAAAAAATGTTTATTTATTTATTTTTAGAGTGAGGAAGGTAGGAAGAAAGAGAAGGGGAGAAACATCCATGTGTGGTTGTCTCTTGTGCACCCCCAACTGAGGACCTTTTGGCTTCCCATCAGGTGCTCAGTCCACTGAGCCACACCAGCCAAGGCTCTTCTCTAACCATTAATGGAATGAATTCTTTTTGTAATTATGCTTATCAATATCATTATAGAGTCAGATGGTTCCAGAATTCTAGCATTACATCTCACTATTTACCAATGGTCAGGAATTATGAACTATAGAACTCCTGATTGCCAGCACATGACCATACTTCTCTTTGTGTGGCTTTCTACCTGGGTACACTCTCATTCCCATCCAAATCTATTAGACTATCAAGTTATTTGATATAATATAAATATAGTTATTCATATTTATATTACTCAAACTTTCACTGAAGAACAGGCAAGTCGTTATATATTGGCCATCATTAACAAAATGATAGTCTCGTGGTAACCTCTCTACCAAAACTAAATGAAGTCATTTATAGCCATATTGGACATTGTATAACACACATCACATAGCCTTGATCTATATTGATTTTCATCATAGCTTCTGTGTATCTTATATATAAAAAAGAATAAGGAATATGTCTATTATTTTTTAAGGTTTTATTTATTATTTTCAAAGAGAAGGGAAGGGAGAGAGGGAGAGAGAGACATCAATGTATGGTTGTCTTTCACCTGCCTCCAGCTACGGACAGACCTGGCTGGAGACCTGGCTTGCAACCTGGTTATGTGTCCTGGCTGGGGAATCAAACCAGCGACCTTTGGGTTCGCAGGCCAGCACCCTATCCACTGTGCCCCCAGCCAGGGCAGATATATGTTTATTATTACATTTTATTATTAATTCATTTAATAAAACATTTTACAAACATTTTAAACTCATATCTCCAAAGTAGATCTGTACTATCATGCCCAAAGTTACTTTAATAGCACCTTTAGAAGGTATAATTTTGTTTAATAATATGATTTGACACTCAAAGTGAGCTTCAATGCTCAATGGGTTGACAAATTGCAACTCCTCACAGCATTAAACATCAACGTTATGAATGGAATGGGTTTAATCATATTGTTCTTCCATGCAAATCCAAACTACAAAAACAATCTGATGATGTTGGAACTATTTACAGTACATTAACCATTAGGTTAAAATTTAAAGATTAAAGAGGTTATGGAAAGAAGAAAAAAGTGATTGTCTCATTCTTAGAATTTCGGTTATCTACTGACTTTAATGTAACTAGTAGAACTTAGAGAATCCATTTTGTAAGCTATAATGTTATCTGTACTAATAAAAAAGTAAGCAGTATGAAAAATGCTTTCTAGAAAGCTGTCAGCTGATATCCTTTTAGGGCACTAATGTTGTAAGGGGAGGGGGGGAAAGAGGAGAGGTGAGAAACCTAGGGGGAAGCTGAAGTCGAAATCTCAATTTCAACATAATGGCAGAAGGTCATTTGAATGGCATGGATAGCTAACTGGATTTTAAGCTATTTATTGAATTCTAATATAAGACCCCATTCATCTAACAAAACTTTAAAGCAAAATCTGTTAAAAACTGAAAGTCTTTGTGTGAATATTTCTTCCCCTTTTCTTCAGAAACTAGAAAGAGGTGCTAAATTTTTAAAAAATATTTCATTTATTATTTTCAGAGTGAGAGGAAGGCAGAGAAGAAGAAAGTAGGAGAAACATCATGTATGGTGGTCTTTCACCTGCCTCCAGCTACAGACCTGGCTGGAGACCTGGTTTGCAACCTGGTTATGTGCCCTGGCTGTGAGTTGAACCAGCGACCTTTGAGTTCACAGGCTGTCGCTGAAGTATCTCTTTACATGATATTTAAAATTGTATGTTGGCCTCTTGGGAGAAGCAGCCAGGCCAAGGGTAGTGGAAGCAGAATCAGTGTTTTTGAGTGTGCTATGCTTAAGGCTGTAACATACTTTGTCCTCTGAAGGATGAGGGAGGGGCCATTTAAACAAATGAATGTGTGTTCTTTAAAAAAGTGAACTGATCAGGCCCTGGCTGGTGGTATAGTGGATAAGGCGCCAGCCTGTGAACCCAAAGGTCACTGGTTTGATTCCCAGCCAGGGCACATAACCAGGTTGCAAGCCAGGTTTCCAGCCAGGTCCGTAGCTGGAGGCAGGTGAAAGGCAACCATACATTGATGTCTCTCTCTCTTTCTGCCTCTCTCCCTTCCCCTCTCTCCAAAAATAATAAAAATCTTTTAGAAAAGTAAAACACGTTTAAAAATAAATAAATAAAGGGGATCATTATATATGTATTGTCCCGCAATGTAGGTAGCAAATCATGGGGTATGTGATAGCAACATGAGTTATTACTGATAATGTCAAGCTTGATCACTTGGTTGAGGTGGTTTCTGCTCCAGGTCCCCCTACGGCAGTTACTGGTTTTCTCTTTCCATGCTGTATTTTTGGGATGTGAGCCACTAAGCCTAGCCCACACTAAGTCTAGCTCTATATCCCGGAGGGGAAAATATCTACATATATGATTTGGAATTCTGTAAAAAAGATTTTCCCTTCTCTTCCATTATTTATTTATTCCATCATTTATTTATGTCAGTATAAACTCCTGGATACTTAATTTATTCTTTGAGTTATAATCCAATACTTTAGTGCCAGACACTGTTCTGAATGCTCTAGGTAGGTATTATCTTCCTTGAACTTTGCAACCTCCCTGTAAGGTAGGGATTATTAGCATCTTTTCCTTACAAAACAACCTGAAGCATAGAGAGGTAAAGGAACTTGTCCAAGCACAGGTAGTGTGCTACAAAATTCAGGATTTGAACCCAGAAGTTTGGCTCCTGATTCTGTACATGTATCCATTACTCTGCACTTCTCCGTATCCAGGATGCAGTATCCCTTGGGTACATTATTGAATCTCACTGAGCCTCATTTTCTCATTTTAATAGTACTTACCTTGCAGGATTGATGAGAACAAAATGATTATTATAATCAATGACTGGTGTGGTTTCTCTTTTTCGATGTTATTCTCCACAGCCCAACAGGTTATTGTCAGCTCATTCCCTGCTGTGGGCATGGGTGAAGGACTTGGATGTTTATTTAATGATAATTAAGAGAGACTAACAGAACCTTGTAGCTAATTTTTTCTTGTCTCCTACTTTAGAATATAAGATAATAGATACAAGTATTGTACCCAAACAGACTCTACATTTTCGCAGACTGTACTTTAAAAAGTAATGATTTCAGTTGATTACCTTCAGTCACTTTTGTCTTGAGTAAAACCAACTTCACTCAAATTTGGCTGTGCTGTTTAGCTATGATGAGAAACTCCCCCAAGGGGGTCCATGATGTACGAGTATATTATGAGGATTTATCAATTTATATACAGAGGACTATTCTGGAAGCACTTTTCTAAAAGAAGCAATCCACCCAATCAAACTGTGGTAGTTGAAAGAGGGATGAATTGCTTCCCTTTGCCATTTAAAAAGTTTCTGAGTTATGGCTCCACTTATATGAAATGTCCAGAATAAGTGAATTAGATAGTGGTGATGGCTGCGTAGCTCTCTGAATATGTTAAAAACCACTAATTTGTGCACCATAAATGGGTGAACTTCATGGTATGTGAATATCTCAAAAACACTGTTATAAGACAAAAGCATCCATAGGAATGTTACTGGCTTTTTCTCTTGTATCTTTAGAGATGTCCAGAAGGGGGAAGCCCTGGGCCAAGTCAATCAACATTTTCTAGATGACTGTTCCCTGCTCACCATAGCAGTGGCGGATGGAAATTACCCAAGCAGCTCTTCTAGGATGTAGGATTATGAGACATTTTTGGGGTCCAGTAAGTATGAGTGGTTGTTTGGGGTGACCAGATTCTCTGTGGGGATCCTGAACCAAATCTCCATTTGATTGCAGCTCTAAACAGGAACCTAATTGCCCAGAGCTATCTTGAGAGAGACCGGATGTGCCCAAACCTCTTGGCTTTTGGTGCTTTGCGGGATGTCTTCACACAGCAGGTCCTCAGTATCTCTTTAATGAAGGAGAAAATACTGAGACTCCCCTTGGATCCTCTGGCTGGGAGCGAAGTGTCTCAACCCAAGGTTTAATTTTTTATACCCAGGACTACTGCACAATACTCCAAAATTTAACGTTGATGCAGTATTTTTAGAACATTAAAATATGATGAATTATGTTACTAGTACATTTTAAAAAATCCATCTGCCTGCAAAAGTAATCCCCTTCCCTAACCACCGTTGCATCACACAGATACTGCTTTGCCTTTTTAAATTAAGAAGGGTGGATTGGGGTGAAGTTGGGGTGGATGGAGTCTGTGTAAGCTTTTCTCTAGAACAGCAGCGACACCTTGTGGCAAATTATTATAATATTGCTATTAAACAGTGGGTGTGGATTCTCTATTTGAAGATAAAAATTACTGTTAATTATTAATCAGATCTGACTACATGAGAATTTATGCACTGGAACTATGCTAGTGCTTTCAGAGATATTTTATATATTATTTTCTATTTCTCCCATATGATCAGGTGCTAAATTAATTCAGTGTGTATTTATGTCATAGAGCAGCTATGGCATTTGGAACCCCTACAATTGCATGAAACATGTGCATGTGTATCTTTAGGGAAATGGGCCCTTAGCTTTTATAATATGCTCCCATGGGCTCTGTGCTCCTCTGAAACTTGACATTGCTACTCTATAATATGTTTCTAACAATGCCACCATGACATACTTTGGACTACCTCCATCAACCTCTTTTTTCTCTAGAAGCTGCCATTCCTTTTGGCAAACCACATTCACCCTAGGTTAAAAAAAATAAATGTAAAAGACTTGAACAAAAAAAGAGAAAGGTAACAAAAACAAAAAGGCAAGATGAGTAGGGTTGCATACCATTATAACGTTGTACAGTGGAAAGAGCGATGGAATATAAGTCAGTCCCAAATCCATTACTTCTGCCTATCTGAGTTTAGTCAAGTTAGTTAACCTTTGAGTCTCATTTTTCTCATCTGTGAAATGGAGTCACTAAGATCAGAGAATTATTATAAGAATCAAGTGATGATGGTGATGAGCTTTTAGCTGCAACCAAAACTACAACCGATTAAAGAAAAAGAATGATAACTTGGACTTTATTAAAATTAAAAACTCATGCTATGCAAAAGAGACTGTTAAGCAAATACAGAGACAAGCCACAGACTGAGAAAATATTTGCAAAACATATGTCTGGTGGAGGATTTGTATTTAAAATGGAGAATCTACTGAAATAAATGTATGCTTATAAGTTTAATGATGATAATGTATTATATAAGCATACAATTTTATTTATAACATTTATATTTTTTATTATAAAATAATATACAATCACCACAGAAAATAGAAAAATGAGAGGAAAGGATAAAGACAAGTATCCTATTCATCTCATAGCTTAGCATTAATAATTGCTAACATTTTGATGTATTTCTTTCATTTTTGCTAAACATGCATAAATATACACATATGCTATCATTAGTTAAATAATGTTTAAAGTTATCCTATTCCTTTGGCCTATGGTGGCCTTGATCTCTACTGAGAAGGAGGAACCCCTTTTCAACAAAAAGGTGTAGAATGTCAAATCCTGGTCCATAAGGTGACATCAGCCAAGCTCTGGAGCCACACGTAGGTCAGGTTTAGAAAGAGACGGTGAATACACTCCTCCAGAGTGTGTGCTTTTTGGCCTCTCTGGCCCCTGAACAGACCTTGTTTGTATTTGGGCGAGTGCACGTGTACAGGTGAGAGTGAGCGAGCCCGCACATGCACAGGGAAAGAAAGAAGGAGGCTGAGATCCAGAGCTGAGGTTTAGGGATTGCCCTGCTGGCTGCCCGCTAGCCAAAATGCCTTGGGGAAACTGTTGGCCAGGGCTGTTACTGTATCTTTGGAACATTTTTATTGAAGTATAACATAAATACAGAGAAGTGTGCAAATCATAAGTATATAACGAATTTTCAGTCCGAATGAACCTAGATCAAGAAGTATTACCAGCACCCCAGAACCTCCCCACTATGCTTCCTTCCACTGATTACCTCCCCCAATGAGTGACTTGACTTCTAATACCATTGATTATTTTTATCTGCTAGAAAGACTTTTTCTTTTTATAATGGGCATGTAAAGGGAGCTATTATACCTTCATGAGCACTCTGAAAAGAGTGAAGTTGAAGCTGATGTAAATAATTTACAACCAGAGCTCCAACAAGGGGAGATGCCTGTGGACTTGGAAGTGGAAAGACATCATTGTAGCTTTGGCCTTGGGTATTGCAGGTCAGCTATCTTGGAATCATTGGGGTGTCTCATGCCCTCTGGTTGAAATCCTGTCTAATCCAGGCCTGATCGACTGCTTTAAATCTTGCCCTTCCAACTTCAACATACCAACACCCATCGGTTGCTCTAATTCACGTCGTGCCAGATAGAATTCATCTCCTTAGCCTGCTCCTTGTCCTAGTCCTTGTCCTTGTCCTAGTCCAACATCTGCTAAGTTGCTGCTTGCCCTGATCCTGCCCACTATGACCTTAACTAGACACTATTGTTCCTAATTTGTAGCAAGACTTTTGAAAAGTCTAGGCCTAGATAATTCGTACTGAGAAAACTAGAGAATAAAAGATAAGAAATAAGATTCAAATAATTGAAAAGGATAAGAATGAGCAAGTGTATTTCATTTTGCCTTTTGATAATTTTTAAGACATGGAACTTTCTGTTTCCTTGTCCAAACTAGAGCAAAGACCAAATCAGGGAAGTCAAAACAGGTCTCAAACCTCATATTAGTCCATTTTGGGCATGATATAATAACTCATCAAACATTAATAGAACAGGGTAAAAAGTTCCCTATATGTTCTTGTTAGAAGTTATCTATTCTCTGCACATTTTATTTTTCACATGTTCTGCATATCTTTGCTGTTGATGGTTGGGAATCTTTAAAACAGCCTAGAATACTGTTTTGGGAGAGTCAGTGTTAGGAGGAATCCCTGAGGATTTTGCAGGCATTCTGTAAATAATGTATAACCTAATGAGTTGTAGGGAGTTGAATATACACATAGGGTGAGGGTGATTTACAGCACCCTATGTACTTTAGAATATAGGAGGTTGAGTTGGAAGAGACCTTAGAGGTTAAAGAGATCAACCTCCTACTCAGTGAAGTAATCCCTCTGACAATAATCTTGATAGATGGTTTTTAAACATCTGCTTGAATATTTTCAATAATTTCCAGTGATAGAAAGTTCCCTGCTTATCTAGACAGGTCACTTTGTTTATTCTCAGTTTGAATTATCATAATGCTTTTCTTTATAGTGATTTGAGGTCTGCCTTTTTGTGATTCCTTCCAGGGATCCCAGCTCTTTCCTCAGGAGTATTACAGATAATGCTTAATAAACTAATGGCCAGATTTTCTAATATAGTAAGAGAGTTACCATGTCATTCCTCTCTTCTCCAGGCTAAATAGCTTAATTCTTTTCACCATTCCTTAACCAGCCTCGTCTTCTTCCTTTAATAGTGTTAATTATTATTATTTTTTAAATCAATGCCTCAAATAGAATACTAGGCATCTATAGTATTTTGCTCTGTATGAAGTTTAATTTATCAATTTTTAAAATAGATTGTTTTTAGTGTCATGAATTTCCCTTTATATTGCTCCTAAGCATTGTTTAGTTTCATATTTTACATTTAGATCTATAATCCATTTTGAGCCATTTCTTGTACAAAGTTCAAGGTATGGGTCGAAACTTATTTTTTTTTTTTTGCATATAGATGCCCTATTGTTTCAACATTATTTGCTGGAAAAAAACAAAACAAAACAAAACAAAACAAAAACACCTACTCTTTCTCCCCTGAAATGCATTTGCTTCTTTGTCCAAGTTAACTATGTGAGATTTTTCTTCTGGATTCTATTTTGTTATTTTTCTTTGCTAATAATACTCTCTCTTGATTATTGTAGCTTTGTAGTAAATCTTAGAGTTGTGTGTTTCCTCCAACTTGATACTTCTTTTCCAAGTTATCATGGCTACTCTAATTCTTTTGCTTTTTTTATATAAAAATATTAGAATCAGATAGTCTATATCTACCAACAATCCTGCTGGGATTATGACTGGAATGCATTAAACCCATATATCAATTAACATTTACTATATTGAGTCTTTTAATTCTTGAACATAAAATGCCTCTCTATTTATTTAGGTCTATTTTAAAATAATTGATTTGGAGTTTATAGCAAGTAGTTCTTGTAAAACTTATGTTAGCTTTATACTTAGATACTTCATTTTCTGGAGTTATTTGTAAGTAGTGTTGTATTTTATTTATTGGTTTGTTTATTTGTTTATATTTCACTTTAAATTTCAGTATTCAGTTGTTCATTGCTGCTATATGAAAATATGATTGATATTTGTGTGTTGGTTAATAGCCTGTGATCTTGCTAAATTCACTTATTAGATCTAAGAGATTTTCTTTTTGTACATTCCTTCAGGTTTTACACATTGTCTGTGAAACAGTTTTATTTCTTCCTTCCAATCTATATGCATTTTAATTTTTTTTCTTGCTCTGTTTCACTGGGTAGGGGTTTGGTCTAATGTTGAATTGAAGTGGTGAGAGTGGATATCCTTGCTGTATTCTAGACTTTTAAATAAAAGCATCCAGTCTTTCATCAGTATATAGTTAGCTGCAGACGTTCTTTCTTTCTTTCTTCTTCTTCTTCTTCTTCTTCTTTTAAAGATTTTATTATTTTTAGAGAAATGGGAAGGGAGGGAGGAAGAAAGGGAGAGAAACATCAATGTGTGTTTGCCTTTCACCTGCCTCCTGCTACAGACCTGGCTGGAGACCTGGCTTGCAACTTGGTTATTTGCCCTGGCTGGGAATCAAACTAGTGACCTTTGGGTTCACAGGTCTGCATCTTATCCACTGTGCCACCCCTCAGGGCCCTAGGCTTTCTTTTTAAAGATGCCTTTTATCAGATCAAGAAAGGGCTCATCTATTCTTATATAATTCAGAGTTTTGTTTTGTTTTTTAAAAGATTTTATTCATTATTTTTAGAGAGAAGGGCAGGGGGGGAGGGAGAGAGGGAGAGAAACATCAATGTATGGTTGCCTTTCACCTGCCTCCAGCTGGGGACCTGGCTGGGGACCTGGCTTGCAACCTGATTATGTGCCCTGGCTGGGAATCGAATTAGCAACCTTTGGGTTCGCAGGTCGGTGCCTTATCCACTGTGCTACCAGCCAGGGCTGATATTTGTTCATCTTTAATTCTAACTACTCTCTTATCTACTTAAACTTCTTCCAACCCATTTTGGTGGATCCTCCTCTTTCTCCTGTTGTCCATGTCCTCTGGTTTTTACTTTCACTTCCCCTTTTCCCTTTGTAATATTCTCATCTCTCTTAGAAGCTTCTTTGGAGGGAGGAAGTGGGTAACCACAGGCAAAGCAACTGATTTCTAAGAGAGAATGGAGGCAAGAGAGAATCAGAGAGAAGATGAATCCTGTTGCTATTATCTATGCATAGATCTTACTTTCAATGTGGATGTTTGGTATTAGACTGATATTCCTTAGAGGTATACACACTCCTGGTTTGACTATGTTTCAAGACTAAAAGAATGGATGCATATGGAATTGTTGGCAGAAAGGATTTAATTCAGGACACAGAATAACTTGTTTCAAAATATATTATTTTCAAAATAAAATAGCACCTCTTCCTATTATGGGCACTTTCTCAGTGCCCCTAAGATCCAGGTGAAACTCTGAATTTCCATTATGGGGAAAATAATTACTGTTAAAGCCAAAAGGCTCTCCTTGCTCTCTTGTAATGAGAGCGTGATAATCTCTGTAATGATGAGAATTGATTAATACCTTCTCCTGTTGTATTCCAAAGCCTGTAATTTCCAAAGGTGTAGTAAATTTTGTGATTCGGTCATTTTTCCTTGTCAGACATGACTATTACTTACTGCATGATACTTTAGAGCACAAACAACAGCAATAGGAACAATAACAGTAGCAACAAAACCCAGTCTCTTACAAAATATTGAGTCCACATCTAAGCTGTGTAAATTTAGTACTTCTAAACAATTGCCTTATAATGTCCTCCCTCTTTCTCTCATTTCACAATACAGGACTTTCTTACTAAAAGCCACCACCACCCTTTGTCTCGGCTTACGCTTGCTTCCCTATGTTCAGGAATTAGAATGTTTCTGGACAGTTAATTCCCCAGAAATCCATCTCTTAAGCACAGAACATATCAGCTGCTTTTGTAAATTGATGCTCCATTTTGCCTCAGTGACTTTTTTATAAACCTAATTGTGTTAATGCACTGGCATATTTATTGCTCACCTTTTCACCTTTTCTGCTTATCCCTGGCTGCCCACAAGGTCCTTTCAATTGATCAAAATCACAATCCCCTGTGTAAGAAAGGTCACATTTATGCTAACAATGGGAACCCATAGCCAAGTGTTGCTACTCGGGTCACCAAGGGGCACATCAAAGCAAAGACTGAGAGACTTGCATGGATCCCTGAGTTTTTACTTTACCAGTTTCAGACACAGAGGCAAAAGAATGATTAAAAACAAAACAAAACAAACAAAAAAACAAAACAAACAAAAAACTTGACTACTCCCTCACATTTATTATGAATTTTGAGAGGGAAAATGGAAAATCCTTATTAAAAAGAGATTTATCTCTTTTTTCCTCTCAAACTTAGATCAGAATCGTCCCAAATGTAACCGAGGACAATAGAAGAGCAGAGTGGGAGGTAGCTATGAGAATTCAGCTATTGAGGTTTCCTGGCCAGCAGGTGACATGTGGAGGATGTGAAGTTTGCCAAATGCTAGGTTAATTTGTCCGTTTATGTACCCCACCTTCCTCCTCTCTTCCCTCCTTCTCTCCCTCCCTCTTTTCCTTCCTTCCCTCCCTTACTTTGTAAAAGTGTTAGAAGCAGAGATCCCAGACTCAACTGCCTATGTGGTATGAATGGTGCTTAAGGACTGTGAGCTAGAAACATGTGAGAACTGGAGAACCCAACCCTGTTGTACAGAGGTGACCACTACTCACCCTTAGCATCTTCACAGGGGTGCAAGGCAGCATGGCAAGATTTTCTGAGTTTTCAAAGGAAACAGGAAACTCAGCTTTCTCTATTTTTATTTTTTGAGAAAACTCTTAAACTTTTAGTGTTGACAATAACTAACTGAAAGTTTTTAAAATCACTGTATGGCCCTGGGTGGTGTGGCTCAGTGGATTGAACAGCAGCCTGCGAATCAAAGGGTTGCTGGTTCGATTCCCAGTCAGGGCACATGCCTGGGTTGTAGGCCAGGTCCCCAGTTGGGGACGTGTGAGAGGCAACCTAGTGATGTATCTCTTGCACATTGATGCTTCTCTCCCTTTCTTTCTCCCTTCCTCCCCTTCTCTCTAAAAATAAATAAACAAAATCTTTAAATCCAAAATGTTTTCCACAGTGGCTGCACCATTTTACATGTCCTCAGAGATGTGAGTCCCATATCCATGTGGCCCCTCTTAAGTTTTTAAGTTTTCATGACTCCGACGTCTTCCCTTTGTTTCTCTGGCTTTTGGACTAGCAACTGCTCCCCCAGTTAGTGTCTTGATATTATCTCAGACTTCTTTTTTGCTTTTTCAGTTTTTCCAAGATCTGTTTAACCAATCCCCTACATTTAAATCTCTCTTTTGGAACAACTGGAGCGGTTTGGGTTTCCTGAATGGACCTTGACTGATGTAATTGTTTAAAATGTATTGTTACTTTCCAACTCTAGTTCAAGACTCTGGCTTAGCTTCTGCTTGGATAAGCTTCTGGAATTAGTCCAGGAGTTAGTTGGTTTTTCATAAGAAAGTCAGTTGATTGCTATATCCCTTAAAATTTTTTTTAAATTTATTTAAAATTTTAAATAAAAAGAGGAAAAGGGAGGGAGAAAGAGAGGGAGGGACACATCAGTGTGTGGTTGCCCCTCTCAAGCCCCCAACTGGGGACCTTGCCTGAAACCCAGGCAAGTGCCCTGACTGGGAATTGAACTGGCGACTCTTTGGTTGTATAGCCAGAGCTCTGCATCCCTTTTGTTGGCTAAAATAAAACACATCTCTTTATAGTTACTTGGGATAAGATAGTACTTTAAAATAAAGAAGCCAATGCCTAACGTGTTACTCTGTGGTAAGTCCTTATTAGATATCAGAAATGGTTTTGCTCAGAAGTAAAAAGAGAAAAAGGATAGATCCCCACTTGAAACATGGATTTATCACAGCAGTACATGTGAAGACATTCCTCAAAGGGCCTGAAATTTTTCCAGACCAAGAAAAATTCTGGCCTTGGACTGTCTCAATTTTGTCATTAGGAACCTAAGATCTGCCAAAGAGGATTGTGGACACTGGTCATTTGCTGGCATCAGTCCTTGTTGATGATAATCCTATTAGATCTAGAATTAGAAAGTATCTTTCATACGGTTGTATCTTGAGGAGCCAATAAGATCCTCAGTACGCAGAGCATTTTCCTGGATCCTTGGGAAAATGTTGAAGTGGTGATTAAGAGGCTCCCTCAGCCCTGGGGATCCGCTTCACCCCAATGTTTCCGTTCAGCAAAGACTAACTGCAGACTCCCTCCCTCTCTCCCATTCCTGCAGCTACAGCCCTCCCTGAGCCCCAGAGGTGATTCAGACTCCCTGGTACGTGTGTTGTAAAAGGGTGTAGGTTACATATTCATCACTGAATAGAAAAGAAGGACCTAATGTTTCTAGAGCCATAGGCTCAGGCAGGTTATGGGACAAAATAAACAGCTTTTCTGGAGAAGAGGAATGCTATTTTAGGAATCCTCAGGTAATCCAATGTACTGTTTGTACCTCACACACAAACCCAGCAGGAAGGGATCCTTCTGTGCATTAGGAAAGTGCAGACTTTGTAACTTTCTTCTGGGACAGACCATGCACAGCGCCCCCACCCACCCAGGCACAGCCTAGATCCCCCAGCACTGACCAGCAGGTATGGGAGGATATTTCTGGATGAGGATCCAGCGACCTGAGCACCCTTGGCTGGGATTTCAGAGGGTCTTTACCTACAGCTCCAGGGCTATCCTCTGGCACAGTAACTACTTTTAGGTCCCAGAGGAATTCTGCTGACCTGTCCTTTCTCTTCCCCTTCCCCCTTCCTCTGGAGGTTGTTTCAGGTTTCTCCTGTGGCCCTCCCATGCCTCATCATGCCATCGTGGGCTGGAAGATGCCCCAGCTTCCCGGCTTCCAGGGGAAGCCCTTTCTCTCAGGCCCAGAGGTGGGTCCCAAGTCCTTCAGCAAGCCCTGCCCTTCTGGAGGGAAAAGTCTGGGATGGAGAGGCTGACCCAGCCGACAGGGTGGGCAGGTGGCAGACTGAGAAAGGGCTTGAGGAGCCACGGGGACGGGGAGGCAGAGGTTGAGCCTGGATAGCGTTTCAACAACAAAAAACTCTTTCCTGGTTCACTTTCAGGAAAAAAGTGCATCTTCTGAAGAAAGTGTATCAGACACCAGTTGCCCTAGCAGGAGGCTGGGGGTGAGAAGGGTGGGAAAGACTAGTCCCACTGGGATTCCATGGCAGAAACAGCATTCACCCTATTGTAGAATTTCAGGGCAACGTTTACAGGCATGATGGTAATGCTCCTGCCCTGCCCTTTGTCACTCAAGAGACTCACCAGCTAACCAAGCCTCCGAGGTCACTTAACACTGACAGGCCCCGTAGCCTCACACACTGGTGACTTTAGAGTCCAGTTGAAAATTTGTAAAATGTTATGCCATGTGAATGTGAGAGACATAGATTTTTAATTTTCAAGTGCTCTTTCCTGTTCTTGGGTTATCTGTTTTCATAGTATCTATTCTTTTTTTTTTCAGGATACACCTTTTATTTATTGGAGGCCATTCTTTGTAAGTTTAAAAAAAATTTTTTTTAAATCTCTGTCCTGTATGATCTACCTTATTTTCCCTCCACATTTCTCAATTATTTTTAGTTTTCTTCCCCCTCACCCTTTTTTTTTTCATATCCTTTGCTTGTTTTGGTTTCTCTCTTCCATGTTGATGTCCTCCAGAAATATCTGATCAATCTTGAGCATTCATTTACATTTAAAGGTGGACCCCTAAGTGGTTGGCTGGAAGTCTGTGTAGCCACTTCTGTGAGGTCTTTCCTGATTCCTCTAACCTATATGCTTTTAGTCTTTTAATCTCCAAAGAACTTGGAATCTCTCTTATGTCATTCACCCTCTGCTTTACATCAGTTACCTTTCCACTGGCCTTCTAAATGTGAACTCTCCCATGAGATATGGATTTATTCCCCTGGGATAGTCATTTTATATCAGCCTGATAACCCTGGAGGATTTTGTGTTAATGGAGCATTTTACTGTTGATGCTGTTTATTACTGTTAATTCTCATTGATCAGGAACATAGTTGAAATTCCTGGGTTATCCTTGCCTAATCTGATAAAAACAACCATGGAACAGTTCATTTTTGTGGATTGGTGGGCAGGGTAACTTATCGTCCAATGTGTTGAGCCTGCCAGTAATCAGAGAGCAGAAAATGACACCCCAAGAATCCACAAAAGAGGGCTTACTGAAAACTGGAGCAATCTGTGACCTCATTGTACCAAAGAGTATAACAAATGCCTCTCGGATCAAATGAAAACATGATGAGATAAAGATTTTTTCTATTAAGGGCGGTGAAGAGCTTCTAAACAATATAATGCTTTCTATTAAAAGTTTTGTTTTTAAAAAGTTTCAAAATGAATGCATTTTTTCTCAACTAACTTAACAATACTCATCTTTTATTTGCTATTAGGAATATATATTTTAGGGCCCTGGCTGGTGGCACAGTGGACAGACACCAACCTGCAAACCCAAAGGTCCCTGGTTCAATATTCAGTCAGGGCACATAACCAGGTTGCAAGCCAGGTCATTAGCCAGGTCTCCAGCCAGGTCCATAGCTGCATGCAGGTGAAAGGCAACCATACATTGATGTTTCTCTCCCTTTCTTCCTCCCTTCCTGCCCTTCTCTCTGGAAATAATGAATAAAATCATTTGAAAATATATTTATTTTAAAGAAGATTAGGACTATTTTAGTGTTAATGGAGTAAATATTTTGATTTTTGTACAGACTGTAAAGAACATTTACCTTGAACAATTGCTTATATAATTGTGAGTCATGAAAAAGTAGCTAGTGTGAAGTTAATAGTGTTTTTTATTTTTTAATTTAATTTTTTAAGAAGATTTTATTATTTTTAGAGAGAGGGGAAGGGAGAGAGACATCCATGTATGGTTGTGCTTCACCTGCCTCCAGCCACGGACCTGGCTGGAGACCTGGCTTGCAACCTGGATATGTTGCCCTGGCTGGGGAATCGAACCAGGGACCTTTGGGTTCGAAGGCTGGCACCAATCCACTGAGCCACATCAGCCATGGCTGCCACCGCTTTTTTTAAATCCACTCATCTACTGATGGGTACTTGGACTGATTCCAAATCTTGATTATTGTAAATAGCACTGTAGTGAACATAGACAGAGGTGCCTATATTCCTTCAAATCAGTGGTTTAGATTTCTTTGTATATATGCAACAAGACCCTTTTGTGGGGAGAGCGGTCTCAGTTTTAATAGGTCTGTTTTGTCTACCACCAGGAATGACTCTTGATGACAGAACTTGGTGAAAAGGACAGGTATTTTGTTTATTGGGAGGGTGTACAAATTTATATTAAAATTGCAATTATGCCATTAAATCCCACTCCCTTTAAAAACACCCAAAATATACAGTCCTGCCTGATTAGGCTAGCTTTCAAACAGAAAGCAAAAGGTACTGTCTTTCACAACAGTTTACAACTTAGCATTTTCTGGTTATAAATTCAAAGTTCCCGGCAGCTGCTATAACCATTTAGGGGAGGGTCTTGCGCACACCCCCCAACTCTTATACCACATGTAACTCCCTAGCTCTGTGCAAGCTGCCTGTCTCCCTTTTCCCCCCTTTTACCTCCCCTCTTCTCAAACCAGGTGAGTTCTAACGCTGCAGGTCTGTCTATGGGTTGTTCAGGAGAGAGGGCTAGTTTCTGCGCATGTCCTTGGGTGGGTGGGTAGGTGAGGTTGTACCACGTGTCTGCTGCCCTATTTTAAGCCATAATGGTGACCTTAAGGCAAAGGTAGGGTGACCAATCATGGCCACCTGTAAATTACTGAGTAGCCCTATAAATTCTTTCATCACCATTCTTTGGTCAAAACCTCCTCCCATTTTCTTGGGGGAAGAGGTTTTATCTAATATTTGCATAACCAAGATGCTAACTACCAGCCATAGATATGCAAAATACCTCTCAGGAAAATGGCTTATTTCCGTGTCCCACCCTCCATCCCCCAGCTGCAAAGAGTAGGGGATTTTGGCTTTCTCCCAACTATGTAAGTGCTCAGAATGAAGGATTTAGGCTTTCTCTATCTTGGTGCCTTTGGCCTTTGGCCCTGAGCCTCTGGCCCCCGACCTTTGGCCACGCCAAGGCAAGCTTGTGATCCCAGCCTTTGGCCATCCTTGTTTTTGTTCTATTCATTAATAAACTTTGCATGCATGCTAATAGGTTCACCGATCTGTAATTCTTTACTGCATTAGAGAGAAGAACCAGGGTTTCTCCAATAACAGATCCAGTGACCTTTCGGTTTGCAGGCTGGTACTCAATCCACTGAACCACACCAGCCAGAAAACTACACTCTTCTCTACAGTGGCCACACCAGCCTGCATTCCCACCAACACTGCATGAGAGTTCCCTTTTTTTTTTTAAAGATTTTATTTCATTATTTTTAGAAAGAGGGGAATGGAGAGAGGCAGAGAGGGAGAGAGACATCAATGTATGGTTGTGCTTCACCTGCCTTCAGGCACAGACCTGACTGGAGACCTGGTTTGCAACCTGGTTATGTGCCCTGGCTGGAGAATCGAACCTGGGACTTTTGGGTTCGCAGGCTGGCGCCTTACCCACTGTACTACCAGCCAGGGCTTGAGAGTTCCCTTTTTTCCACATCTTTACCAACACTTGTTTGTTAATTTATTAAAAATAGCCATTCTGGCAGGTGTAAGGTGATATCTTATTGTGGTTTAAAAAAACTGGCTGTAATTTCTTTAACACTTATTCCATCAAGAGATGGGGTATATATATCCCCTTCTTTTTACTCTCAACTGGATGTGACTCGTTTACTAACCAATAGATGCAGCAGAAGTGATGCTGTGTGACTTCAGCAGCTAGGTTAGAAAGGTGATGGAGATTCAACTGCAATTATGAGCCATCATGAAGTTCCTGTGCTGCCATGCTGTGTAGAAATCCAGGTCACACGAGATGCCATATGTGGGTGCTCAGCCCCAGCTGGGTCCCAGCTGACAGGCAGCAAGCATCACAGGCCAGACCTGTGAGTGAAAACATCTCCAGGTGATTCCAGCATATCTCCCTGCCATAGAGTCAGTCCCAACTGTGGAGTGCTCCCATCTGAGACCTCAAACATTGTGGAACAGTGACAAGTCACATTTGCTGTTGTTAGGCCAGAGGAATTTCTTGGTCTATGCATGGCTGGACCTTCTCTCTGGGTCACTGGGGAAATAGCTTGGGATTAATCTTAACTTCAAAGCCCCAGAACACTGAGCCCCAAGGGTAACCAATTTAGCAACTGATGTGACCTTGGGGCATACAGCCTCTTTGTTCTAATGTGTATAGAGCCTCCTTTATTCCAATGTGTATATAAGGGTGCTTTTGCTGTAAGCCAGGCGTGTGCCACTATTGTGGGAGAGCAGAGAAGCCGTGCATGTTCTAGTTGACACCCTTAGCGTGCGGCAGGGTGGAAGTGGGAGAGTGGGTATAGACACGCCCAGACTCTCTGAAGTTGTTAACCTAAGTGCAGCTGTGATAAGGGTGGGCCAACTGTGCGTGAGGACTCCGACACTCTAAATTGGCTGGTCATGTGGTCATTAGCCTGCTGCCTGCAATAAAGCAGGCAAACCCTTCTAAAGGCTCCATGTAAGCCCTTTGTTACCAGACCGGAGGCCTCCCTGCCATCAGAACTTGCTGGTCCTGCACCTTAGACCACGCGACTTGACAAGTGGCAAGGTTAGCCTACTGCTGCCTAACGAATGGCGAATGGCGAGGTGCTGGGACCTGACAGCTGTGCTCTGTTGAAATTCCTGACCCACAGAGTCCATGAGCATATATTAAAATGGTTGTTTTAAGCTGGTGAGTTTTGAAGTAATTTGCTGCATGGCAATGGTAACTAAAATGGAAGGGATCAAAGGAAGTAAATGTATCAGTTTCCAGGGGAAGAAAGGGAGTTGAGAGGGTGACCATGCTGAGCAGAAGCAAAATTTCTAAGCACACAGTTAGGCCATTAGTAAACCATCAGGCGACAGTCCTTAATTGCTCTGATACCCTCCTGTGTTACTTTAACAGACAACTACAAGGATGCAAAGAGAACTAAAATACTAATGTTCTTTCATGAGTTCCTCCAGCTTTTGTGGAAAATGGGTGGTGTAGTTTTCCTTTCCTAACATTCTTGGTGACATCTGAAACACAGAATTTGTACTATTGACATGAAGTTATGCTAAGAAGATTAGCACATGGAACCATATTCAACATTAGAAGGGCTGACTTCACGCTGAATTTGTGTAACTCCAAGCTGTACAACTCATTTTTCTAATTTGCAAATAATACCACTTAATTCCTCTTATAGGTGAGTAGTTAAGCCCTTGAGCGCACTCTGTCTGTGCTCAGTCACCCAGTATTTCCTGAGATGCCCAGAAAGCAGCAAATCTTGTAAGTCAGAATTTTCTTTTGAGTTCACAGCAGCTGAACCATAATCTCTCTTCACAGTTGCTCCTGATTCTGCTGATTTTCGACTGTGAATACATTTACCTCTTGCTTCCATTGAAGATACAGACCAAGCGTTAGCAAGCAGCTAAGTTAGTCTTCAAACTTCTTTCTGGGGCCTCAGGGCTACCAGTCCACAAACTCTTTGGCTATTGATGGAGGAGAGGAAACCTGACCTTGTTGCAGATGGTTGCCAACTTGTTTATCCTTTCACTTCATTGATTTTCCTCTTAGCCACAGAGTTGCTTTCTGTTTACACTGAGTTCTTTGGGAACCTCTGTTCTCCAGGACCGTCTCCTGCGTAGTGTGTGTATTGCACTGAGGGTGAACAAGAAGCTGGGCCAACATTTAGTCAAAACTTAAATGTGTTAAGATTTAACTTTCTTTTTTAAGTTTATAACCTACATTTTCATGTGTCGTTGTTTCCTTTCATGGTAGAAAACTCTTATAAAAGGATCTATAAATGAAAGTTTTTTTTTAAATTAAAATTTTATTTATTTATTTATTATTTTTTTTTAGGAGACTCTTCTTCTTCCTAAATGGAAGTTTAAGCTGAGATCCTAAGGAGTCAATTGTGAGATCCCTCAGAATTCATAAAGTTTTGAGGGAAGTTTCTAAACCCTTTTCATGTCAAAGTTCTAAGGATAAGGCTGCGAGTGGGAAGGAAGGATTAGATAGAGGCTATCTTTGAAGAGAGCTCTACCTGCCTCCTTTCCTCTCATCTCAAGCCTAGAGTGAAGAGTTCCTCAGAAACCTTCTTATGTGTCTAATGCAATTGGGGGGACAGAAGGTGGCGGTGTGGACTAATGTCTGATTTTTGACTGGAAAATGTAGAAGGCAGGAATGTGGATCATCCAGCTGACCCAAGGTAGGAGCAAAGGATGCATGTGAGTTTTCTAGATTAGATATGATCATTGGGAGAAAGAACAGGCCTGGGGCCCTTTTTCATCTTGTCCAGGCCTGGACTGAGTGTGGGAACCCAAGAGAGGCAATGACTATGGAATGCTGAGGTGGAGCAGCTAGAGAGAGGAAATGCATCTACAGGACTAGAAACTAAATTGAATCTTCCTAGTGAGGATTTCTGAAAGAATCACAAGAGAGACTTTAAGTTACAGAGCCAGCTTTCAGTATCTGTCAGACCAGAGGGCAAGGACCATTTTAAAAAATGTTTTTTAATTTATTTGAGAGAGGAAGGTGGGGTGGAGGGAGAGAAGCATCGAGTTGTTATTGCACTTCTTTATGCATTCTTGGTGGATTCTTGTATATGCTTTGACCAGGGATTGAACCTGCAACCTTGGTGGAATAAGGCAATGCTCTAACCAACTAAGATACCCAGCTAGGGCATGACAGTTCTGAGGAATAACTTTCCTTTCCCCACTTTTTGCTTCCTTTTTCTTTCTTTCCTTCCCTGGTTTTGACTCTTCAGGAGTCAGAAAACACAGCTAGCAAGGTAGCAAGATAGGAGTAGAAACCTAGGGTGGGGAGAGAATGTCATGTTCCCTTCTTTGGTTGGCCTACCTACAAAGACCCCAGTGGATAGAGGGGAGAACATTGTATGTAAGGGTCATCATTATCTCAATTTTGGTTTGAGGAGCTCATTTTCTATCCAGTTCCACAGATCCTACTTTTTAAAAATATTTTATTTAGTTATTTATATATATATTTAAAAGGTGTTTATTTATTGATTTTTAGAGAGAGGGGAAGGGAGGGAAAAAGTAAGCAGAGAAAAATCCATTAGTTAGTTGCCTGGGGACCTGGCCAATACCCCGGTATATACCCTGAGCAGGAATAGAACCTGTGACTTTCCTATTCACAGGCTGGTACTCAATCCACTGAGCTACACCAGCCAGGGCACAGTTCCTACTCTTGTGGTAAAAAAAAAAAAAAAAAAGAAAAAAAAAATTAGTGAAATTTGGGTGCAGAAGAGCAATGTTCCAAACATACAGTTTCGGGGTGTAACACCTTAAGGAACACGGAATAAATGCTTCAGTCAGAATTCTGGAACTACCATTAGACACATAATACTATTTATAACTATTGTTGAACATGTGGTGGCATTTTAATGTTATGAAACTGGAAAAATCTTACTGGCTCAGCACCTTGAAAGATCTTTGATAATTTGTATCATTCTTTCAGACTATTTACTTGCACAATAGTTACCTATCTATTAATTCCTTAATCTCAGTTTGGTATCAACCTAGAATATTGTGTGCTTCAACAGAAAAACTGTACTACTTTGATAACCTTCCTTGTTAACTGATTCTGATTCTTTGGGAGCTACTATTTAATTCTGTGGAGTGTAGTTATCTGACGAACAGAAATGTGAAACAGTTCTTGTGTATAGGCATGCAAATTCCCCTGCTGTGGAGGGGCTAGTTTTAACTCTGCGCATTCACTTCAGCATTTCTTACTTCATGTGAATTTGTCTTTTTTTAAAAATTCCTCCTTTGAATTTGTTGTATCATCTCCCCAGTTTTCTTGTTGAGACAGACCAAATCTTTAACATGCATTCATGTTTATATCAGTATGAGTCATGGTCTTACTTTTTTTGAAAACGATAACAGGATATTGTCAAAATATTAGTGTCTAGCCATCCCTGTGTTGCTAAACAGTGATATGAAGCTGTGGTTATTGTAGTAGAAGTCTGACATGAAACTAAGAGTTTTCAAGAAAAACTCAGTAATTTCATTTGTAAAATTAGTGATATTGATAGTTATGCTGTGTGGCTTGTTATTTATGGGCAACAGATAAAAACAACGCAAAGAATGTCCAGGTCTAGGGCAAGAGAATTCCTATGACTCAGTAACACTCTCTGCTCACCTTCCCATTACTGAGCTGAGGGACAACAGGAGCACAAAAGACCCAAAATACTGATATTAAATTACAATAGGCAAAGCCACCAGTCCCTCCCTGTGCTCTAGGGCATCCAGTATGAGTTACTTTCTGTTGACATCAGCAGAGAGCATTCCTGGTAGAGACTTAGGAAAATGTAAAGGCCTGTTTCTACATTTAACTAGAATACTTCTGATGTTTTTTGATGGCAAACTAGAAATAATCAGAGTGGCCTTTTCCATCCGCTCCCTGCTTTTCCCTAGTGCTGCTGGGGCTGTGAGCTCCTGGCTCCTGCTAAGGCAGCCCCCACTGGTGGCCTTCCAGCCACCCTAATGACCTTCTGCAGGGACCTCATCAGCCCTGATGAGTTGTTTCTGATATCTCTGAGATCTGAGAGATCTCCAAAGGGCTGTGCCTGGAGGTGGAAGGCAAGATGGCCAGTAGGACAGAGGGTAACATTGATGACTCATTCATTGGTGGAAAAAGCACAGTCATTGTTGGTGTTGATATTGTCATGAACCATCATTTTCACAAAAGAGGCCTGCAAGAAGTACATCAAGGATTACAAAAAATCAATCAAAGGTAAACCTGAAGAACAGAGAGTAGAAAGAGTAAAACATTTAATGACAGGGACTGCAGGTCAAGCATACCCTTGATCATTTTGAAAATGACCAGTTTTTAAGTGGTGAAAACATGCATCCAAATGGCATAGTTGCTCTGCTGGGCTAATGCAGGGTTGGTGCAGCCCCACCTATAATTTTCTTTAAAGGTGGTTTAGAAATGGAAAAATGTTAAACACATTTGGCAGTTTGGACCTATCACCTGCCACCATAACTGCCTGCTGCTTTTCATCCACACACCAGGACTTAGGACAACAGGACTGATGTTATCTTGAGCTCTTCATTTTATTTTGACTTTGATTTATTTGGAGTGGGGGCATTGTTTATTTATTTATTTACTTAAAGTAAAATAGGTCATGTAGGTTGTCTAAAAAGAAACTAAATTTAAATCTTCCAAAAAAAAAAAAAAAAAAAAAAGAAGGCCCTGGCTGGTGGCATAATGGATAAGGTGCCAGCCTGCGAGCCTAAAGGTCACTGGTTTGATTCCCCAGTCTGGGTACATAACCAGGTTGCAAGCCAGGTCTCCAGCCAGGTCTGTAGCTGGAGGCAGGTGAAAGGCAACTATACAATGATGTCTCTGTCCCTCTCTCCCTCTCTCCCTTCCCCTTTCTCTAAAAATAATAAAATAAAATCTTTTTAAAAAATGAGTGTTTTCTTGGCATGGAAATCTTCTCTCAGGACACAATATTATTGTAACAGCAAGTCATGAAAAGACGTGATACAGGTTGACATCCTTGACCTTGTCAGCATTGATGGGAACTTGTGTGGAAAACAGCTTTAGTCCTCTGTGAAGTCCAAAGTTTTGAGTAGGTACCAGCTCTCCGCTAGGGGCCCCTGACACTGATTAGTTGTGATCTCTACCCTTTAAGATTCCCTTAGCAATTTGGCTGCTGTACCAGTGCTGCCAGGGCCATGTACTCATTTCTCACAGGTACAGGCCTGGGCAAAAGTAGGTTAAATTACCAGCCATCATTACCTAAAAAAGCAATCATAAGTAAGGATGCAAAATAATAAGAAGAAGGTGACAAATAGTACATATAAATAATATAATAATTAGTAAGTGAATAATAATATAAGCACAAACTACATGTTCCATGTACTCATAAATACAAATCTGTTTTGTCCACCCCTGTCTGGCTTTACAGTTTCTGACTCATAAGAAAATGCCAACTAAAGAGAAGCATAGTTGCTTGTTGAGGTATAAACATACTTTAATGAAGTATGTTTTCCCATCTGCCTGGTCTCATTAAATCATTCTGCCTCAGACAAACTCCACTTTTGAGACTTTGTCAGTCTTGGGACAGGAAGGAAGAATGTGTGTGTGATCGTCTTGAAGCCTAATTAGAGCAAAGGTATCAAGTGGCCCTGGTACATTTCTCTGGATACTTTTTAGGAATTGGAAGAGTTACTTGGAAAATGGTAGAGTAATTGCTGCATGATTGCCTCATATGAAACATTGCTGCATGGTTGCCTCATATGAAACATATTCACATGTTACTTTTCAAACTAGGAGTTGAAGGCACTCTGCCAGAGCTCTGTGCTTGCCTTCTGCCATTAGACTGAATTTTGCTAAATTAACTTCTAAAGTCACATCATCGGGATCATAGGTAAAGCTCCAACTTTGAAGATAGCTTTGTTCACTAGAGCATGAGAAGTGCAGGACATTTCCTTTAAATCAGGACTTTAAGTTTACAGTAAAGTAACATGTAACTAATGTATGGCATTACTCCCATTATTCAAGATCTGCAAGGCTCATTTTTAGGATATCATAGTAAATTTATGCTTTTTAAATATTTTTCAAATGCTCACAACAACATGATTGTGGTGCTTTTTCCATTTCTCTGAACTTGGAGAATTAGGGTGAACTTATTAAAACTTCATGTGGGTTATTGCCCTTGCTGATACTTGATGTCAACATCCTTAAGTTTAAAAACGGGTGGTGGAGCCCTGGCTGGTGTCATAGTGGATAAGGTGCAGGCCTGGGAACCCAAAGGTCGCTGGTTCGATTCCCAGCCAGGGCACATAATCAGGTTGCAAGCCAGGTCTCCAGCCAGCTCTGTAGCTGGAGGCATGTGAAAGACAACCATACATTGATGTTTCTCTCCCTCTCTGCCTCTCTTCTTTCCCCTCTCTCTAAAAATAATAAAATCTTTAAACAAACAAACAAACAAACAAAAAAACGGGTGGTGGTGGTAGAGGGCCCCAGCTCATTCTGATCCCTGTGTTTATCTGTAGAGACTGAAAATATTTTTGTACCTTGACTGGTGTGGCTCAGCAAAAGGTTGCAGGTTCAATTTCCAGTCAGGGCACATCCCTGGGTTGTGAGCCAGTTTCCAGTTGGGGTGTGTGTGAGAGGCAAATGATTGATGTTTCTCTCACACATTGATGGATCTCTCCCTCTCTCCCTTCCTCACCATCTCTCTAAAAATAAATAAATAAAATCTTAAAAATTCTTTTTGCTTTTTTGATACTCACAGATGTTTTCAAATCAAATGACTATTTTGTATTTAAGAGATATGCCTAAATGCCTACTGTTCTTTTTCTAAGTGGTGAATCACAATTATCCATCCAAATGAAATATGGTATTTTCCAAGGTAATGAAAAACTTGTCAGTTCTTTAAGCCATCATTCAAGGGAGATAATAAGATGCTGTATGTTCTGTAACTAAGTCAGGCTCAGCCATGAAGCATGCTGGAACCTCGGGAGCCTTAGCTCGTGAAACAGGGGAAAGCTGGGATTGAGTGGAGAGAGGACGGAAGTGTCCAGATGAGAAAGTCATGCAACATAATGCCCTGAGCCTAAAAGGTGTAGTAATATGGCCTCGTTTGTGAATCAAGGTACATACATGTGTAGGAGAATGCTTCCGTGGTCTCCACTATATCCTCCACTGGTACATAAGTCTAGAAGCAAGATATTATAGTGTATGCCAGTTCAGTGGTTCCTGGCAGGACACCTGCAAGGGTGTGAGAAGCAGGATCCAGAATATAGGAGCAGATTAAGCAACAACTGGGCAGGGAACCAGGATGTGAAATCTTTTAGAAAGAGCATGAGATTTGGAGCCAGACTGATATGGTTACCAGGGCATTATATTTTCGGAGCTGTGTGACTTTAGTAAGTTACTAACCTCTCTGAGTCTCAATTTCCGTAACTGTTAAGTGGGATAATAATCAGCACTTCATAGGCTGTTGTAAGGATTGGAAGTACCGTATGCAAAATACCTAGCACAGTGATTGGCCCATATAGGGCATCTATTCTTTAATTGCTCAAGACATCAGTCCTAGAAAAGGATGAGCACTCCAAACAGGTGAGCCAAGGCAGAGGCTCTGTCTTTCTTCTATATGATTCTCAGTCTTAAGGACTCAGAACCCTTGGTCAGGGAGAGGTGAGGTAGGACAGGCTATGACCTGCCTATGTAGAATTACAAGGCTCATCCCTAGCAAACAGTATGTTACCTTGTGTACAGTCTAGAGGCCCTGGGGCTGCTGATAAGAACACATTCAGAATGGGCCTAGGAATGTGGCCAGGCCCTGTAGGGGTTAGTCGCCAAAAAGGATAACCAGAGAAGTCAGAAAATCCTAGTTCTTTTAGTTGGTAAAATTTCCTTGCGACCGAGTAGAGTGGTCTTTGGTTTCTTCTCTAAGCAGACAAGATCTTTTCATCTGGGAGGATACTAAATTCTCAAGTAAGTGTGTGTGTGTGTGTGTTGCAATTTTACTGTTGTGGGAGAGGAGGGCATTAGCAATGATGATTGTAACTTGTAGAATCCTTTCACAAACCTATATTGTGGTATACTATCCTTGCAACAAGTGTGATTCATCATTTTCGTTTAATGTGCTGTAAGTAGCAACACAGTCCTTCCTGGTTCATGTCCAGTTTTTCATTTTCCCACCACCCCTTCCTGAGACCCAGCCTGGACCCCTCACTCTGGAACTTCAGATTGTCACTATGTTTCCACAGTAACAGGAATTCCCAGCATCTTGCCGTCTTCTTACGTGGGGAGGGAAAGGCCATACAGCAGTCTGTCCCATGCAGGGACAGGGTCACACAGGTCAGCACCTGGAACATTGAGGGCTGGGAGACCTCGGGAGCACTTGAGCATCCCTGTCTCTGCACTGCCCTGTGTCGAGCTGCACCCACCCTTTCGACTGCAGCTGGCGTGATGTGGATGTAGGGGGAGTCCCTCTCAGTGACATTGCAGCCACTATAGGGTGCCTATCACACCACAGAGCCGCCTGGGCCCCGCTTTATTCCGAAGCTGTTGCCAGAGTCATTCCGCAGCTTATGCAGTGGCTTATGGTCATCCCATGCCATCAGTGCAGGAGGAGTCCCCGTACTTTGACTGGGAGAGTAGACAGTGATCTGAAGGCTGCGGGGCCCACTGTGGAGTTCGCCAGTGTCCTTTGCTCCCTCTGGCTCATGCGGGCCACTCTCAGCCAAAGATGGAAAGATGGACCACGAAGGCTGGCAGTCACGCAGTGCCACAAGGAGCCTGCTGGTCGTGGGTCCTGCACATCAGTTCTGAGCCCCCATTGTGTAGATTTAAAAATTAAATGTATTGAAGGGATTTTTAGTGCTGATAGTAGGACATATTTTTCCTTGTGAGTTATGGGTTATTTTTTAGCCATACAATACAATAATATATGGGTACCTTTTACTTGTCTGTATGTAGATTGCATATAGAGTAACATTTATGGGAAATATCATGGCAGATTTTAATTCTCAGTCCCAGGGAAACCTTGTCTGACAGTATACTTGTTGAGGCTGTCAGCAGCTCGGTAAAGAGAACAAGGTGATTCTGGACCTGCCAGTAGCCAGCTGTGTGGCGTTCAGCAAGACTCCCAGACTTAAAAATCCAGAAGACTGTCCTTCTAGCCTTAGTGTCCTATGTGACCCTTGAAAGCTTCTTTCAACTCTGAGCAATAACGCTACTGTGCTCCAGGCACTGTGTTTTGTGGACATTATCCTTTGTAAGTACAATCACCATCCTTTGATAAATGGAAGCTCGAAGAGGTGAAAGGGTGAGCCAGGGCCACACCAGCATGAATGGAGCAGCAGTTTTCAGTGCAGCATTGGGGTCCTTAAAGTTCTTGTTCCAATCATCAGTAAATTAATTTGCATAGATCATCTATAAAGACTTGTGGAGTTGCACTAAACGTTTTATTTTTATTTATTTATTTTTTTAAAAAAGATTTTATTTCATTATTTTTAGAAAGAGGGGAAGCCCTGTGCTACCAGCCAGGGCCTAAATGTTTTATTTCCCTGAAAAGAAAACAGTTGGGAGAACCTAAATTTTCAATCTAATTATAATTTTTGGTAAATACAAAATAATGGTAAAACTAAATAGGCCATAAAATGTTGCGTAATAACCCAGATGTAAATTATCTTATTAGGATTACTTGAACATTTTGAATATTTATTTATCCTTTTAGATTTTCTGGGCCTCTGTTTTCCTGCATCAAAGCAGGTACTGGAAAGGTGATTCAGGAAGAGACACCTGCTTTGTGTGGGTTTGACTTTGGTAACCTTGCTATTTCTGGTATTCTGGAAGTAATCATAGCTACCCTTTTATGTTTAACTGATAAGCATTATAAGTTGCATCTCATTTAATCCTCACAATGCCCCTGCCAGGCAAGGTTAATAGCTCCATTTTATGGACAAGGGAATTGAAATTTCTTATAATGCTGAGACTTGCCCAAGATAACCCAGTGAGAATTTCAACTTTACTTTTTCTGACTCTTAAGTACACTAAATTCTTATTTGGTGATGATGTTAAACATGTCAGATGCTAAAATAATTAATTTCATAAAAATCCAAGTGTTTTTTCCCTCTCTTTTCTATAGGACCATTAAAATGGATGCCATAATACATATTCATTTCAACCTTATCACAAAACTTCTCAAGTGCTCATATATTATACTACAAAAATAAATTTAAAAAAAGAAATTGTATTACAAAATAGTATATTTTATGCCTTTTATTCCTTCTCCTTAAAAAGAGGTAAAATTAAACTCAGCTAGGGTTCCCTAATTAGCATATTTTATGAACCCCCAAGACTTTAAAATTATTCACTTTTAAATTATTATAAGTAACTTAGCAGAAATTGGTAATTTTGCTATTTGCTATTGGAAAATAAAGAATATAAATTATCCTAATTAGTTTTGCTACATAATTAGAATTTGCCCTATTAGTTCCTACTAGGAATTAATTACATTATTTTATCACCTGAAAGACAATTGCTTTTTAATGTTAGGTAAAAAATGCAGACACATAGGATATAGAAATAAATCTATTAATTGTGTGCAAAAATAGATTTACTAATTTAATCTGGTTTTCAGTGAACAAGTCATACATTTAAATAATATTTTTAATTGAAAACAGATGAAGGAAGATTATAGAAAATGACTAATCATACAGAAAGGGAATTTCAGCTCTGGTTGGTGACATAGCTGATAAGGCGCCAGCCTGTTAACCCAAAGCTTGCTGGTTCGATTCCCAGCCAGGGCACATAAACAGGTTGCAAGCCAGGTCTCCAGCCAGGTCCTTAGCTGGGGGCAGGTGAAAGGCAACCATACATTGATGTGTCTCTCCCTCTCTGCCTCTCTCTTTTTCCCTCTCTCTAAAAATAATAAATAAAATCTTTAAAAAAAAGGGGGGTGAATTTCAGTGAAGCAAAAAAGGATTAAATTTGGCCACTGGGTGTCAATCTTGATCCATATTCATAGGCTACAGAGTGAAAGTCTTAAATTACTTCAGCTTTAAATTGTAATTCTCTCTCCATAGTTTTAAGGGAACAATTTTGTTTAATAACTGACACAATAACATATTTTCTCTTTTAAAGTTTTTGTGATTTGTCTTTCACCACTATGAAGGTTTTAATTTTCAGAAAATTTAAGGGAAACAAAAGGCTTAAAGCAGCAGCAAAGAGGGTAAAGGGATAAATGATGAGGGAAGGAGACTTTCTTGGGTTGGTGAACACACAATATGAGTTACAGATGATGTATTATAGAATTGGACCCTTGAAACATGTATAATTTTATTAATTAATGTCACCTCCAATAAATTCAGTTGAAGGAACAGCAGCAAAGAAAAGCAGATTTAACAAAAATAAACTGACATTTGCACTTTTCAAATCTTGTGGTTAAGCTTGACTAGCTGTATAGGACAGCATTGGGTGACTATTTCTGTGCAGTACTCTAACCATGTAAAAGTTCAAAGTCCCATGGGTCAAATGTTGGTGTGGAAAGTAGAGCTGTCTTAGTGATTTTGTGCATTTATTTTACAATTACCTTTCAAACCAGGAGAAAGGTAAAATGACAAAAGGTGTAAGTGTAAGGGCACATCTCAGCTCCAGGATCCCCTTTACCCCTTTTTAGTATAGCCTTCTAGGCCCTGGCTGGTGGCTCAGTGGATTAGCGCCGGTTTGTGAACCCAAAGGTCGCTGGTTTAATTCCCCAGTCAGGACACATAACCAGGTTGTAAGCTAAGTCTCTAGCCAGGTCCTTAGCTAGAGGCAGGTGAAAGGCAACCAAACATTGATGCTTCTTTCCTTTTTTCCTTCCTCCCTGACTTTCTCTCTGAAAATAATGAATAAAAGCTATATATATCCTTCTAGAATCTAGATACACTGCAAATACAAGCATTTATGCATAAACATCTCCTTCGTAATGGCACCATATATGTATATCATCCTGAAACTTTCTTTCTTTAATGTTTAATAATGTATCCTGGAAATTACTTCACATCAGGCAATATAGATCTGTCTCATTCTGAATTGACTATCTTTTTTGCCCCCCCCCAGATAATAGTATCTGATGTTCTCATCACTTAGGATTTTAGAAGTGGTACCAAAGGCAAGAATTTGGCCAGACATGCCAATCCAGTTTAGAGGAAATGGAACACAGAGAAGTTGGATGTCCTCACCTTTGATTGTCTGCAAGTCTTTGATGCTACTTTTTCTTTCCAACCTTCTCCAACAATCTCAAACATACCTCTGACTCTGTTTATCTTATAAACCACCTTAGAAGTTGGTGGTCTACATAAGCTAAGGCACAGCTACATTGTGGCCCCTAAGATACACCTTAGCATTATAAGGGCCCAGGTAAAAGCATATCATAAAATCAGATAAACCTGGATATTTGTAAATAACATTTAAAAAACCCTGCCATTTGAATTAAAACAATGCTGCTTGATTTCATTCATTTTCTTAGCTGCTGAATTGGATTGAGCATATTTTAATTTTTTCTAATTTAGTAGATTAAGACTCACTTTTGTCACCCTATAAACAAGGCTGCCTCAAATGAGTCTATAATTATTGTAGGTTGCTGTGGCCCCAAATTTACCCTTCTATTATGCTGGACTGACATTGAGACCATTCTGGACAAAATGCCAGTAATCTTTCTAAAATCAATGTAATCAGCATGTGTTGAGACATAGCTTCAACAAGTAGTCAATGATCCCTAACTCCCCGGAGTTGCTGTACTCTGCTGCTGGGTTTCAGTGTTCCCTCCTGTCCCAAGTACTGTGTGAGGCTGTACCTAGATTTTGAATTAATTTGTTTTTGAGCACTTTCAGGGTTTGCTTCAAATCCCTTGGTGGCATTAGAGATATCCTGAGAGTTAAGTGCTGGGGGATACCTGTTACCAACCAGTGTTCTCTTTTTCTGCACAGTATTTGCAACCCTTGGTTAGTCAGTGGCCCTTTGAAAAGCCTCTGGGTTTTATAATTCTACAAATTATAAAACAGGCTTCTCTCTGGAGAGACTCTGCAGAATTGCCTTCTAAGGGTTGTGAGACACAGTTAGTGCAGGAGTCCAGAGGGGAATATTAGCCGTGCTGTGCTCTATTTGGATGTTTGGAGGCTGCCTTTGATTTGCAGCAGAAATCCCTGTCGGCCTCAGAAACTTCAGTAGCACCTTGGCTGGGAATAACTTTAAGTCAGGGACCCCTGGCAGATTCATCTGTAGGCCTTCCAGAACAGTATTTCAATGCACCTTTAGAACCTTGCTGCTGTTGAACTTCTCAAGGCCTTCAAAGCATGAATGCAACTTTTGAAAGGGTCTGGCCTAAAGGAGGAGGGCTGGGGGTACTAGCCTCACAAAAAACATTTTATTTCTATGCCTCTCAAGTCCCCACTACCTGTGACCCAGAAGAATGAGTTCCCTTCCTGGGACTGTTCTGGGGACTTGGCTTCTAATTTCTACTTTTGCCTTTGGCTGACAACTGCTGCCAAATCCAGGTTGCCTTTCAGAAAGGCAAATATGGGATTTAGTGCCATTTTGTGTGTACCCCTGGACCAGATAACGAACAGCTTCTCCACCTGTGAAATGAAAATGATAGTAATAGTGTTGCCTAGGAAAATAAACAAGATGATGTCCATAAAGGGATTGGTACAGTGTGACCCCATTGTAAGAGCTCAGTAAATAGAGGCCACAGATATCAGGAGAGAAGGTTGTGTCATGGTTTCTTGAATAGGATGATTTTAGTTGTTCCTTGACTGAAAAAAAGACCTGCTCTCCTGATTCTCTGATACTTGAAATTCTGTAACTAGAAATTCACTCCTTCAAATCAAAATGTCTAGATAAATGTAAACACTTGTGTAAGAGAGAACATTCAGGCAAGTCATGTTTTACCTATTAATGAAAATAATCTTAACAGACTTTGATAAGGATAGATAAGGGCACTGAGCACTTTGGGGAAGAAAACGAGTTCTCATGGAGTCAAGGAACAGCAAAGATTATTAAAGCTTAGGACACTATAGATAGACTTTCTCTACTTTGGAGTTCTATATGGAGCTTCTCTAGTTCCTTGAATTATGTGTCTCTTTGGGAAGAATTGTCACCTAATGACAATTCTTATTATTATACATTGATTAACTACTTTTTTTTTTTTTTTTTTTCAGATGGAGCACTCTTCTATTTTTAGGCACTTTCACAAAGAGGCTGTCAATGCATAAATTTTCCAGTGGAGAAGAACAAACGTGAACATTAGCTTCCAGCCATGAGCAGCTGCTCTGCTCAGGGCCTAGGATCCTCCTTGCCCAAGGAGTGAGGTAGAGGCATGTACTTCCCCTCCCTATTAGCTTCTTCTGCTGCGTCAGATGGCACTCAGCAGTTTCATCATTTACTGCCGAAGCAGTCTACAGAAGCACCATATTCTATGTTGCGCTCTTTATCTGCATGGATGCCATCAATTCCGTAAGCACATTTTTTCCCCCAAAACCATGGCACCAACATGGAATCTTGGGAGGCTGCTCAGCACTTTGGATTGTCATCCAGTGATCTAAGTCAATGTCCAGCCTTTTCTGTATATCAAGACAAGGTGTCCTTGTCTGCTCTCAGGTTGCCGGTACTGGATAATCTCTCATTAATTTTTTTCCTTCAGTTAGAGCAGGACAGGATTCCAGTGTGAGAGCAGGAACCCCAGATGTGTTTTTGTTACTGCATGAATAATGCCATAATGCTATACTGAATATTTGTCTTTGTGGAAAGATAAATAAGTACAAAGTTTTATAAATCTCTCTCTCTCTAGTTGCATACATTATACACTATATGTAACAGAAACAATTCAATTTAATATAAATGAATGTTTATGATCCTTAATATTTTCATTCTGCTGAGTATATTTGTTCAGAAAAGAACTGGTACTATTTCTAATTAAAAGTTACTTTACAAAGAGGAATTCAAGAGCTAAAATGGAGAAGTTACTCCATCTAGATCACAACTAATTATGGTAGAACAGGAATGAAATCTGGTTTTTCTTTTTGTCCCAAAGTGATATTTACTTTTGTCAACCTAAGAAACATTCAAACCTGTAGAGAATCTTTATAAGTTTCTTTGAGCCAAATTGAGGACATATACCACAGAGAAGGATCTCAAAGGCTCTGGCAAACAACAGTTTTGCAGTTTATTTTATTTATTTGAAATTAAGGAGGGAAGATTACATAGAGGTGAGTGGAGCAAGGCAGGCATCAGATTACAGGCTAGTTGACAAGATTATGTATTCTCTTGAGGGTCAATGCCTCCTTCCAGGAACATTACTTCTGGTATTTCAAAGGCATGTTAACCTAGATGCACAAGAACAATGGTCAGGGCTGGCTTAAAACCTTTCGCTGAAAAAGTTATAGTCCTGGGCGTGGCTACCCAACAAGACTCGTCCATTTAGGAGTTTATGATCAGATCATATATTGTGAGGTTATTTTCCATAGAACCCTGTTTTCCATGTAGAGCTCAGTGAGACCAAGTAGTGAAACAGTGAGCCTGGGATAGCTATGCTGTTTCAATACATATCTGCAGATTTTACCTGAAGCCAAGTACTCAAAAAGACTCCATTCAGTTACATTAAAATATATATATAGCATTTTCTAGAATGAATCTATGTGATTAGAAGTCAAAATAGTGGTTACCCTTTGGTGGGGAAGAGAGTGTCATGACCCAAAAGGGTCACAAAGGGAGGTTTCTGAGATATTGGTAATGTCCTGCTTCTACATGGATTAATTTGGAAGCAAACAAACAAAAAATATGATCTAACTGACTTGTGTATGTATTTCACTCTTTAACTTAAAAAGCTTACTTAAAAGGATATAGATTGGCTAAGTGCCATCTGTATATAATATATTGATGTGCTGTTTTACCCACATTAAAGTAAGAATGGAAAGAAGTAGTGGTAGGGTAGAGGTTCACTATTAGAATTATCATATTTAATTCTCCAACTTTGTCCTTTCATTCTCCACTGAAAGTCCAATTTCTCAAAAATAAGGATACTTATTTAAAAAACATTTCAGGCCCTGACTGGTGTGGTTTAGCTGGTTGGGCATCATTCTGCAAAGCGATGGGTTGCTGGTTCGATTCCCAGTCAGGGCACATGCCTGGGTTGTGGGCATGAGAGGCAATCAATAGATGTTTCTCTTCCTCTCTTTCTCCCTCCCTTCACCTCTGTCTAAAATAAATAAATAAGTAAAATAAAATCTTAAAAAAAGGAAATGTTTTGGGTGAAACTCTACCCCCACTCCTGACATCTTTTGCCCAAATTGTGTAGAAAAACATGGGGGTAATAAGTAGGTTTCTGGTTGCTGCCATGAGCCTAGGATTAAACATTTTTTGGTCACTGTTTAACTCTACTGCGCTGTTATCAGATTTTTCCACCCCAGGTCTTCAAGTGGATGATAATTCCTCCTCCAGACCTTGCAAGGACATCTCATTCGGGTGGAGGAGGGGCTGACGTGCCAGACAGGCAGCCATGGGTTGAGCAGAGCTTTTTCAGATGTTCAGTATTTCCACACTCTGCTTCTCACAGCCTGAAAAGCATGTATCAGGAGGTCCAAGCATATTTTCCTTTAAATGAACGTTAGCACAGAAGGGAGTGGGAATTAATAGGTTTTTATCAAGAAAAAAAGAGGAGGTGGCGGCTGAATGCTATTCATGTAGAATCGACTACGGCCTGCCACCTATTTCTCATTCTTTGATCTTTTGCCATGATTTCCACCTTTAAAGGTTTTAATTGAGGTTTTGCCATGTAAGATATGGCACCCTTATAGGCCCATCAGAGTTCCTGCACTTTTGTAGATTTTAAAACTCTCAATCAGTTATAGAAAACCCGGGCCATTTTTATATTTAAAATAACTCTCAGCTTTTTAGAAATACACTGATAGTTGTCTCAAGGTGCTGTATTCCCATTCATAAACTACTTTGATTTCTTTAATAATATGACAACTCCCCATATGAAGGTGCTCTTTTTCTTTGCCAAACAGTTCTTTTGAAGTGTAAAGTAAATTCCTTCGATTTCATTTTCCCTTTTTTGATTCCTACAAGAGACATTAATTTTTAAAATATGCATACATCAATTTTAACAATGAAAAAACTCTCTTCTTACATTGTTTGGAATATTCAGAAATGGCATCAGTAAGAAGACCCTTGCTGGCATTTTAATTTGGTTCACTGTCTTTGGCTTCCTATTATTCACTTATTTTTTCAGTTTTATCGAGGTATAACAGGCAAATAAAATTGTAATATATTTACACTCTACAACATGATTTTATACATGTGTATATTGTGAAAGGATTTCCGTCATTGAGTTAAATAACACATTTATCACTTCATGTATTTACTCTTGTTTGGTGAGAACATTTAGGTTCTATTCTCTTAGTAAATTCAATATACAATACAATATTGTCAACTCTAATTAACAAATTATACATTTGATTATTAGATTTTCAGATCTTATTCATCTATAACTGAAAGTTTGTACCTTTTTATCAACCTCTCCTTGTATCCCCCACCCCACATCAGCCCTTGGCAACTACTTTTCTACTCTCTTTTTGTGAGTTTGATATTTTTTGAAAGAAAACAAAAACAAAAGGACAAATGAGAATACTGTAGTTATTAATGTGAATGACTGGCCTAAGTGAAAAGGAGAAACAAGTGTTGGTTCCGTACTTATTTTGAGGCCCAGAGATTAAATATTTTTTTCCATTGAGTGATATTGGGAAACTCCTTTAAAAAATGTGCACTTAGAAGCACTTTCATTGAAAAGATTCCTTCCGTGTTACTACTCCCCCCAGCATCCACATTCCAGCCCTATCTCTAGTTTAGAGATCTGAGAGTCTAAGTTAGAGTGAGATTTTAGAAAATAGGATTTTTTTTTTTTCTTTTGCTGTAATTCAACCTGAGGGCTTTTCATTGAAATTGTCATTCTGGAGGTAAAACCTGTCAGACCTCCTAACCAGATAATGCTGTATTGGTCTGCTGCAGATAAGGGAACTATTGCCATAAAGGATTCAGTTGATTTTAATTTAGCTTAAAATTACTCCAGTGAATTTGTAGTCAAAGGAGATATGCATGAATTTCATATTATATTTATACATTTATTAATTAGCATATGGCATTGTTATATGTTTACTGTTGTCAAGGAATAAAATCTGATTTAAGATCACCAAAAGCTATTTCCATAGTGTAAGTAAGACTGATTAATTAATGATCTGACTGTTTTTTTTTCTATCACAGACTTCTGTCATGATGTTGTCTAGAAAGTCAGGTACTTGTACCTAAAACAACTAATGCATATTGGAAATCGAAAGATAAGAATATTGAATGAGCCCTGGCTAGGTAGCTCAATTGGTTAGAGCATTATCCAGATATGCCAAGGTTGTAGGTTTGAACTCAGGTCAGATCATTTTCAAGGATTAACCAATAAATACATCAATAAGTGGAACAACAAATTGATGCTTCTCTCTCACATACACTCTTTCACTTCCCCTTCTCTTAAATATAATAATAATAATAATAATAATAATAATGATAATAATGAGGAATACTGAACATCTCTCTTCTTTCCCAAAACTGTGGTTCACATTATTTAGCCTGCTTGACGTGCTCCCATGTAATCTTTATAAAAATAATAAAAATAAATATGTAAATGTATTGCTAACATTTGAAAATTAAGTATTTCTCACAAAATCCAAATTTCTGGCTTCTGTTTCAAAATTAGAGGCTGGTAATACTAATACTAAATTCTCTCAGGACAATAATTGCCTGAAGCAGAAGCAGTAGCTAAGTTATATACCATAGATCAATGTGGGTTTTAAACAAATGACCCACATTAACTCATTTGTATTACCAGCCTGGGCCCAAGTAGGTCTTTTGAGTTGAAGACTTCTGTTTGAGGCAGGATTCAGGTTGGGTTAGATAAGATTTTTCAGGGATCAAAAGAATTTGGTGTTGTTGTGCAGAAGGCTAGATGACCCTTGAGCTTCATAGTCAAGAGTCTAGACTTTGGTTTAAATGAACCCTGGAAATTTATAGTAAAATCTAGGCTTTGATTCAGACAGATAAAATGTCTAATCTCTGCTCTACCATTTCCTAAGTTTTGGAATTTGGGGCAAATTGCGTAAATTTTCTTTAACTGCTTCCTCTTGTGTAAGTGGAGATAATATCTCCCTTATAAGGTTGTTTTGAGAAGAATTAGAGTATAATTTTCCAGAACATTTACCGAAATTCTAAGAAGGGTGGTACGTTTGCATATTTTCAACACTCATCTAAATATTATCTACATTATCTGATTAACTTTTTTAGTCTTCAAGTCAGCATTTTAAACCATTTCCCCTTCAATATATTTCTTCCAAGAGTCAAAGTGGTGGCTTTACAGGTTGAATAGGAATCTTTATTCCTATATCGTTTGGCTAGATTTCTGCATTCACAATAGCCATGCTTAAAAGTCACTGTATGCAAGCCGAGTCTCCAGCCAGGTCTGCAGCTGGAAGCAGGTGAAAGGCAACCCATACATTGATGTCTTTCTCCCTCTCTGCTTCTCTTCCTTCCACCCTCTCTAAAAATAATAAATAAAATCTTAAAAAAAAAATGTCACTGTAACTGAAGAGGTTATTCCTAGAGTGGATAATAAGAAAAATGTAAAATAAAAACAAAACCCCAAGGAAGGATTGAGGGTTGTGAGTGTGTGTGTATGCATGCGAGCACAGAAAAGGGTTAAATCAATTTCCTTGGTTTGGAAAACGAGATGACCTAGGAAACTCTTTCATAGGCACATGTTTTACAAATAAAATTTATAATGGTCAACAGAAATCTTAGACTAATTGAGTAAAGATTTAACCTCCTTCAACCATTCCTTTAGTAATCATGTCCGCACAGGTCTATAAGGTTATTAGCGTTGGCCAAGCAATAGCATCACCAAGGTCAAGGCTCTCCATCTGGCTCCACATTAGAATTGCCTAGGGGATTTTAAAAATTAGCAGCGCCCTGGCCCTACTCCCGGAATTCTGATTTAATTGATTGGGGCTAAAGCCTGGACATCACTGTGAGTTTCTGTCCTATGGCCTTGTGATAGCACTGGGTGTTAGCGTAGGGAGGGAAGGTAACTCCCGAAAGGGCAGAGCCTGCTCTGTCTCTTATACCATCATCTATTCCTGACATTTGTAGGACTACTTCTGCTGGCTATAATGAACTGAGTTTTAACTTAAATACAAGGGTGAGAGAAATGGCATTGAGGCAAGTGGTTAGTCAAAATCCCAACAAGAGAAGGAAGGTAAACATGTCTAAACAGGTCTATAACAGCATAAGTAGCATTTCAAGAGTAAGTCATACGAGCTATGTCCTGAAAGTATTGAGCCAATGTCAATATAATTGAAACAGTTTGTACAGCTCATACTTTTGGGATAGACCTTCGTACTTTACACAATGGATCTCATTTGGTCATACTAAAAATCACTTTATGGGTGAGTGAGAGAATGTATAACAGGTATGATTTTTTCTTTTTTTTTAAAGATTTTATTTCATTATAAAGAGGGGAAGGGAGAGAGGCAGAGAGGGAGAGAGACATCAATGTATGGTTGCTTTTCACCTGCCTCCTGCCACAGACCTGGCTGGAGACCTGGCTTGCAACCTGGTTATGTGCCCTGGCTGGGAATCGAACCAGCAACCTTTGGGTTCGCAGGCCAGCGCCTTGTCCACTGTGCTACCAGCCAGGGCCGTGATTTTTTCTATAACAACTTATCACATTGTTATATTGGAAATGAAATGTAATCTACGTATTTCCCAATTCCTGGTTGCCAAGATCAGTACACAATTCATAATAATTAACTCACCCACCACTGGCTGGCATAAGAACCCTGGCCTTATGAACAGCATGGGGAGGACTGGGTTTTTGAACTAGAGTGGTCACCATTGTCAATCCACTTCTGCCTCCACTTGGTACGCATCACATCCTGGTCTTTCATCATTTGGCTCCAGGTAGATTACAGAGAAATTGTTCACTGAGGTTATCTCTGATTTCTGCAGGCATGGACATGAAAAGCCCCTTTGCTATTCACTAGGCTCTTGAACTTCACAGGCTTCCTTGTGCCAGCTCCTCCTTCAATATTCTGGACACTTCAAGGAAGCTGGTGGAGGCTTTTCTTCCCCATGGAACACCACACTCTCCTCTCCCAGTATTGCAGGGATCCAATAAACCTTGGCAGTCCAGGTGAGCCCTCCTTTCCTTGGAGGCAGAGATGCCTTAATATCATTACACAACACCATTCTCTGTTGGAGCAAAGGAACATAAAACTCAGAACACAAAGACCTGAATGGATTTTTTGAATGGGAAAAGGGAAAATAGCATTCTTTTTATTGTTGGTGATAAATTTACAGCAGTTCAAAAGACACAAATTAATTATTTATAATGTGCTCTGGTGTAGCACTAGAAAGATTTCAAAGCAAGAGACACTGCTTTCTTGGAGCTTCTCTTTTCATCTGAATTAATATAGTGACCCAAATGGATCTTGATATTTCCTAAGTCCCAAAGTAAAATAACACCTTCAACTGAAGAGGTTTGAAATTGGAAACTATATCTTTATAGTTTCCAAAAAAAAAAAAGTATATCTTTTTAAAGTAAAGATAAACTTCAATCTTTAATGAAGTATCTTTGAAACAGCTGACTCTTGATGGATAATCTTTTTTTCTCTTTCTTTTTCTTTTTTAAAAGATTTTAATCATTATTTTCAGAGAGAAGGGCAGGAAGAGAGGAAGAATGGGAAAGAAGCATCAATGTATGGTTGCCTTTACCTGCCTCCAGTTAAGGACCTGGCTGGAGACCTGGTTATGTGCCCTGACTGTAAAATTGAACCAGTGACCTTTGGGTTTGCAGGCCAGTGCCAATCTACTGAGCCACACCAGCCAGGGCTTGGAGGGATAATTCTTTAACATCTCCCCCTCTACATTCCTGCCCTTTTAGATTTGTTTTGATGAGACTTCTTGAGTACTAAAAGTAAGTGGCCTTTGTCATTGAGTCTTATTCCAATAGCCACACACCTAGTTCTTGAGCCAGAGGTGTATCTTTGATGAACAAAAGTTCACAGATCTTGCGGGAACTCGTGCAAGAACTAAGGGCATTGATTGCCTCACTCTTAGCAATGGAGACTTCATCTATAAATAGAACTACAATCCAGGTGGTCTCTAGCTCAGTCATCCAGTAATAAAGCAATTTTCAACTTTTTCCATCTCATGGCATGCATAAACTAATTACTAAAATTCTCTAGTATGCACAAAAATACATTTTTTGCATATATATATATATATATATATATATATATATATATATACAGTATATATACTTTTTATCCACTCACACCAGATGGCTATTGTTGTCATTTTAAAATTTGACATCCTAAAGGTAAAGGGGTCAGTGCCCCTGACTAAATAGTCAGGTACTGTGTGTTTTAAACATTCTTTTGACACAATGGTTTCAAATCATTGCAGTAATAGATAGATACCTCTAATCATGGTGCTCTAGCCTATTCATCCTTCTTGAAAATGAAAAGGGCAGACTTAGGTTGAGATTGAAGTTATTACACTTAATGAAGAACTGCAGTAGGGTCTGATGAACAGTGGTAAGAAAAGATAAAGCATAGAAATAGAAGTTTATACTATATGGTGAAAAAATGGGGGATCATTGATAGAACAGACTCTGGGAAAGACTGAAGACTCCTAGACAGGAAGAGAAGAATGGGTGTCGGTGTTCTAGAAGACTTACTCATTGGAACCAGCAAGTAATAGTAACTGATGCTGACTGAACACTAATCCTCATGAAAGCTGTATGGGATAAACACTATTATTAGTCCCATTTTACAGATAAAGAGACTGAGTAATTGGAAGGTTACAAGCCAAGGGCCGTGTTTCTAAAGCTATATAAGCCAAGAGAGGAAGAGTTGGGATTTAAACTCAGGCAATGTAGCTACCTCTCAATTGTGATGATTGCTTGTGTAGGCTCATTGGCTTTATGATTGGGAGGCTCTGGTGGCAGGGGGAAGGGGAACTTGCTACAAATACTGTCTTTCTAAAACTTCAGCTAGGCTTCCCTGTGCAGCACTACCCGCTCAGCCAAGCTTGCCCATCAAACACCTTACACTACGAGTATGTACAAAGACAGCAGCAAGAGCTAAACATGTCCTTTTTTAACCTCCCCCAAGGTTTGTCAAGTAAAACAGTTACCTTAATCAACTCAGAGTCCAAGGGTTGGAACTTTGCTTTTCCCTAAGAGATAATAATCTGGGAAGGTATTTCACTAAGACAACATCTTTGCAAAAGGGTAAAAAATTGACTACTTGGTGACCATCAATCCAGAGAGCTCAGGACCTTTGGATTACTGACACAGTTCATCTCCCTTGGCAGTCACAGGATTTTTAGAGACTGGCACATTTTTGTTAACTGCCTTTAAAGCCACCAGACATGTGGATGTAGACTTGACATATTAAAATACAGTTATGAAAAGCTGGGGCATTTTGGGGTGGAGTGGCACTTCCAAGAACAAAGTTATACAAGTTCATGCCCATTTTATTGAAATCACCAATAGTGTGGCTACTGACCAATGCAATGAAGTGTTTCCTATTTCTCAGACAGCAATTTCTAAACACTTTGTTCTAGTAGTTTTTGCAATGCACCCAATTTCAGACAAGAGTGTTAAGAATGAAAGGGTTTGTATATTTGTCTTGGCTGGTGTGGCAAAGTGGATTGAGTGCCAGCCTGAGCACCAAAGGGTCATGGATTCGATTCCCAGTCAGGCCACATGCCTGGGTTGTGGGCCAGGTCCCAGTTCGGGGCACACGAGAGGCAACCACACGATGATATTTCTCGCCCTCTTTCTCCTTCCCTTCCCCCATCTCAATAAATAAATAAATAAAATCTTAAAAGGAAATAAAATGCTTTTATATTTAACATTTGATGTTTGTTGTTCTTAATGATTTGTAGCATGTAATAAAGAAGGGACAACCCTGGGGTATTCACATTCTTTGCTCCCAATAATTGCTTTTTATGGTAAATTTGGGGTATCTCATTCCTGGAGCTCTTTCTGGCTTATACTTTTCCTTCTCTTTTCTCTGAGCAAACTCTCCCTTTTGTTAATAATCTTTTTTTTTTTTTTTCTGAATTGTCACTTATTGAAACCCTTGCTAGCCTTTAAGGACCAGTTTCAAAGCTGTTTCTTTTACGATACTCTCTTTAGTTACCCTGCTGTCCTTTGCAGTCTCTCAGCACTTAGCGCTGGGTGAGCGTCACTCACATGGTACTGGGCCCCGCCTGCCTGAATATACTGTTATATCCATATGCACTTCACTTCACCTTTCACATCAGGGTTTAGCAAACCTTTCCTGTGGCCAGACAGTAATTATGTTAGGCTATGTGGGTTATGTGGTCTCTGTTGTAACTACTTAGCTTTGCTGTTGGAGTAGGAAAGCAAGCTATAGTCAATACTTCATAGCCAATGTAACCATGTTCTGATAAAACTTGATTTTGGGGGGCACTGAGATTTGAATTTTGCATCATGTTTACATGTCATGAAATGCTATTCTTCTTTTGATTTTTCCCAACAACCTATCCTTAACATGTAGATTGTACACACATAGGCTGCTGGTGCATTTGGCCTGCAGTTTGCCCAACTCAGTTCAAGATTATTAGTGCCTGTTAGGCAAAAACCACATGAGACAACTTCATGTCTATCTCATACAACACTTGCTAGAAAACATTTCAAAAGCCAAGTCAGCCCTGGCTGGTGGCACAGTGAATAAGGCACTGGCCTGCGAACTCAAGAGTTGCTGGTTTGATTCCCCAGCTAGGGCACATAACCAGGTTGCAAACCAGATCTTCAGCCAGGTGAAAGGCAACCATACATTGCTTCTCTCCCTTCTTCTCTCTCTAAAAATAATAAATAAAGTCTTAAAAAACAAAAAAGCCTAGTCAATGTTATTTTTGGAATTAATGTGGCATAACAAGAAGACATACCTGGATAATAGAAAAAAACCTGGGACATTTATGTGGTTTATGACCATTTTATTTATTCTTTTATTCTTTCAGCTATAAAGAATTTGGAGAAAAAATGTTGGATTTAGTTGTGCAACTTGACATAAGCAGAGTCAACCCACTAAAATACAATTACCATGAAAGGGCCTAATGATTAATCTAGCAACCACTTTACCCGAAGGTTTACACACAAAAAAATTCCTGAGTTCACTTAGAGTCTAAATATTTTATTTTATTTTTCATTTTTATTTATTTTTCTCATTTAATTTTTTAAAATATTTTATTTATTATTTTTATAGAGAGGGGGAGGGAGAGAGGCAGAAAGGGAGAGAAACATCAATGTATGGTTGCTTTTCACTTGCCTCCAGCTACGGACCTGGCTGGAGACCTGGCTTGCAACCTGGTTATGTGCCCTGGCTGGGAATCGAACCAGTGACCTTTGGGTTCACAGGCAGGTGCCTTATCCACTGTGCCACCAGCCAGGGCCAAATATTTTAATTACACATTTACTTTTGAAAATTGGGTGAGTAGGGGTTTTATCAGTGTTCAGAAAAAAAAGTAAGAAATCCTGAAACCCTTAAGGAGGACAAAGACATAAAAAGATATGAATGAACTTTTCAGTCTATGTTGATAGTCAAATAGATTTTCTGTGACAAGAAATTAAGGTAAAGCTGGCTCACTTTGTTGTTGACTTCCATTTCTTTTCCTTATTGTTTGAATTTTTATTATTTATTTATTGATTACAGTTGACATTAAGTATTATATTAATTTCAGATGTACAGCATAGTGATTAGACATTTATATAATTTACAAAATGATTCCCCCTGGTAAGCCTAGTACCTACCTACCTGGCACAATATATAGTTATTACAACATTGTTGACTAGAGAATAGTTACAATTATACAAAAACTTAAAAATATATAAAACAAACGTTTTAAAGGCATTGGAGCCCTGGCTGGTGTGGCTCAGTTGGTTGAGTGTCGTTCCACGAAGCAAAGGATTACCCGGTTTGATTCCCTATCAGGGCACATGCCTGAGTTGTGGGGCCAGGTCCCTGGTTGGGGGTTTACAAGAGGCAACCAACTGATATTTCTCTTGCACATCAATGGTTCTTTCTCTCTCTCTCCCTTCCACTATCTCTGAAAATAAATAAATAAAAAGAAAATAAAGGCATTGATGAGCAATAAGACATCTAGTAGTTAGGACACCAAAATCCAAGGAAGAAAAGGAAAACATTGAAGTAAACCCAAAATTTTCTGCTACTTTTCTTCTTAAGGCATTTCCAACTCATAAATTGTATTGAACTGAGATGTCTAATGTGAAGTGGATACTAAGATGTTAAAAGATTAATCATAGCTTTTGGTGCTGGTGAGATAAACACTGAAGTTAAACACATGGAGTTGGGCCACCAAGGAGGAGGAATGGACCTGGAAAACCATTCCAGCAGGGGGAGGGAGTATAAGGGACTAAATGGTAATGGGAAAAGTACAATAAAAAAAGAAATAAAACACTCCATGTTGTCCATTGAGATACCTGAAGGGTTACAACTTGTAGTAGAAATATAGCGGACAAGCCTGGAACACCTTGCAGTCCCAATAAGGAAGTGCTCAAAACAAAAACAAAAAAACCCACGGTGATGAGTGCATGCCAAAGGGACCTAAGAGCCAACTGAAGAGCTCCCAATGACCAAAGCTAGAATTGCTTGAGCAATAACTTAATGAATTATAACCCAAACTATGGAATAAATATACATGATTCCATATTGATATAAATAAATTATTGAATAAGTGAATAAACACGGTGCAAAAGTGTTTTCTCACTTCACCCTCAGGAGGTGGAGTATAACATTTTCTACTTCTTAAGTGTGGGCTGTGCAAAATGACTTCCTTATAAAGAGTACTGACTGAAAGGGGGGAAAAGGAATGATTGCTGTGAAGAAACCTGGCAAACTCTGCATCAGCCTTGTGATCAAGACTAACATCTGCCCTGACCAGTGTGGCTTAGTTGGTTGGGTGTCATCCAGTGAAGCAAAAGGTCCCTGGTTCAGTTTCTGGTCAGGGCACGTGCCTGGTTGCAGTTTGGGTCCCCAGTCATGTGGAAGGCAACCAATCAATGTTCCTCTCTCGTTGATGTTTCTCTCTCTCTTCCTCTCTCTTAAAAAAAGAAAAAAGGTTAACATCAACATGGTAAATCTTGTTGGGTAGTATGTACTCTTGATATAATGTGAAGAGAATGGCTCCTTATCTCTGTAGTCTTGCTCCCAAGACCCATAATGCCAGTCTAATCTTGAGAAAAACATCAGACAAATCCCATTTGAGGAGCATTATATAAAATACCTGACCAGTATTTCTCAAAATGGTCAAAGTCACCAAAAACAAAAACAATATTTGAGAAACTGACAACCACGAGGGTCCTAAGAAGACATGGTAACTACGTATAAAGTGGTATTCTGGATGGGATCTGGGAACAAAAATGGGACATTAGGTAAATTTAAGGAAATCTGAATAAAGTATGGACTTTACTTCATAATAATGTATCTATAATGACTAAATGTTACAAATGTACTCTGAGTTGTTAGTAATATGCTAAAATGTGTGTGGGGTATATGGGAGCTCTTTGTACTATCTTTGCAATTCTTATGTAAATCCATTCTTTAATTAAAAAGTTAATTTAAAAAAGACTTTGAACAGTACAAAATTTACTGGAGGAGATATGAGTGTGATAAAAAATGTATACCATGTGACAGTGTCCTAATAAAGGTTAGTGTTCAGTGGGATGGGACTACAGAAGAGAAAGAGGCCCCCAGGAAATGTGGACATGATTTTACCACAAAGGAGAAAACATTTGGGCTGAAGCTTGGGTTAAACATAGCAGTTGGTCAACCAGAGAGAAGAGGTGAAAGAAGCACTCCTCTCTGTTCAGTTTGCATTTACTTAAAAGCCACTGAAGTGTGAAAACCAATACGCATTTTCCCCATCTTGAAATGCGTCTTGGCATGCTCCATCTTAACGTTTCTTTCTCTTGGCTCTGATCTATGGAATTATAGTCCTTTGTCCACTGGATTATTATTAGGAACATGAAATTAGCAGAAGTGATTTTTTGAGGTTTTTAAAATTTTTTTATTTTTTATTTTAAAGACCTTATTCATTATTTTTAGAAAGAAGTGCAGGGAGAGAGGAAGAAAGGGAGAGAAGAGACACATCAATGTATGGTTGCCTTTACCTGCCTCCAGCTATGGACCTGGCTGGAGACCTGGCTTGCAACCTGGTTATGTGCCCTGGCTGGAAATCAAACCAGCAATCTTTGGTTTCGCAGGCCGGCACCTTGTCCACTGTGCCACCAGCCAGGGACCCTAGAAGTGATTTTTAATTGGATTTTATAATTCTGTTCTTGATCTAAAGGCCTGAAATCCAATGTAAAGACTTTGTTGTCACAGACTATTTGATTGCACTGTATTAGGGTTTCTTGACCTTGAACTAGTGACATTTGATGGCGGGTAATTCTTTGTGGTGGGTGGGGAGAGGGAGAAAGGAGGGTTGTCCTGTTCATTGTAGGATATTTAGCAGCATCCTTGGTCTTTACCTTCTAGATGGCAATAGAACCTCCTCACCCTCTTGCAATCCAAAATGGTCTCCAAATATTGCCAAACGATCCCATGGAACAGAGAAATACTGGTCCCTTTAAAACTCATATTGCAAAGTTAATTGTCAACCCTAAAGGCAAATACTGCTAAGGGAAAGTTAAAACCTTAATACCCTGAGGATGTTTTCCATACCATACAAGATCTCAAGATTTCTTTAGAATAAGTTGCATCTTGTAAGGTCTGATTTGGATGAAATGCCATACATCAAATAAAGAGTCTAGACTCCCAGGGCACAGAAATTGCTGTGCTCAAGTCTTTAAGCCCTAAAAATTTCAGGCAAGTTCTAATTTTACTGAACTTTTTTTCAGTCAGACTTGTTAGATTCCCTCTTGTTTCTTTAAACCTCTGCCAAGACTTTTCATTTGAATATATTTGCACATCAGGAAGAATTCCTTGTTGTATTACACCTAGTGTCTCCAGTTTTGGTTTTTGGTTTGGAAAACATAGCTACTCCACTGATTTTCCCTTTAGGTCTTGGCTTTGGCTTTGCACCCAGAACAGGCAGCTGAATTGCTGTCCAGGACCTACCTGATCATGAGGTTGGCAAGTCAAAAGTTGTAAAAAAAAAAAAAAAAAAAAAAAAAGTGGGGGAGATGGGTTAATAAACATAATGTTCTTCCTTTGTGGATTACAGTTATTATATCCGAAGCATAATGGGGCTGTCTAGTGGGTGAGATACCTTGACATCTTTTGGCATTTTTTTAATGGTTTCAGTCTGGCTCTGTTTTGCAAAGGGCAAAGACCTACATAAGCTTGCTTAAGCAAAAGGAGGATTGTTGGTAAAATATACTAGTTTAGGAACTAGACCTAGATCATGGTTAGGGATTTAGGTAGCTCCCTGAATGTCTGCCTATCTCTCTCAATCTTTTCCTCAAAGCTGGGAAAGCAGATAGTATATTTGGGGAACTAAGTGGAAGACAGTGTGGCTAGACTGCCATGCAAGATTCAAAGATGGCCAGGGGCCAGATCATGCAAGAACTCATATACCGTGTTCAAGCTTTTGCATTTTACTCCAGGAATAATGGGAAACTATTAGAGTGTTACAACCAAGTGATTGATATGGTCATCTTGACTCTCCCAAATTACTTTGGCTGCAGAGGGAGATACTTTGTGGAGGCCATGGGAAGGCAAGTGCGTCAAGAGTTGGGCTGAGGGAAATTAAGAGAACTATGAGGGCATATAGAAGGGCCTCCTGGCTGGCCAGATCTCAGAGGAGCCCATCCAGTTAAACAAAACACTGCAGAACTGCTCCTTAGTTCAGAGTAACCATGAGTAATGCTGATGAAGCTCAGATCAAAGATAGGCTGGAGCAGTTGAGATATCACTTCACATTTTGCTTATTTAAGACACTGAAATGCCTAAATTAGAAAACAGGGTCTTCAATGAGACTGAGTTCCTAGGCACCAAATACAAGGTAGGGAATACACAACCTTCTGGCCTAGGTGAAACACCTGAAAGGCCAGAGTGAGGAAGCCCTGGAGAGCTTGAAGGAAACAGAAGACTTAATCCAAGTAGAACGTGCCAATCAACCAGATGTAAGAAGGATGATTACCTGGGGCAACTATGCCTGGCTATGTTGCTACCTGGGTAAATTGGCAGAAGCCCAGGTTTACCTGGACAAACGGAGAGCACATGCAGGAAGTTTGCCACTTCCTCTTGCTGTAGAAAGTAGTGTCTTGGGGTGGACTAGGAGGAAGAATGGGACTTGCTGAAATGTAGAGGAAAGAATTATGAACAGGTCAGGACTCTGAAAGTGGATCCCAGGAGAAGCTGCTCACATCCAGCCTCAAGGTTCAGTTCTTCTTGTTGCGTCCCCATGCACAAACTCTGTGTGTGTGGTGAGGGGGCCAACCTTAGTGCTGGTAGCAGGGTGTTTTCGCTCACATTTTGCTTTCCATGGTAGGACTTTCTCTTAAGCGGCACTTGGGCCAGTTGTCTCAAGAGATGCCCATGACTCAGTGCAAGCTGCAAAGAGCACTGTTTTCTTTTTTTAATAAGTCATTTGTAGGAAGATACTTCATACTTTTTTTGACTGACGTGGATAATAAGAAATACACTTTAGTCCCTGGCTGGTGACACAGTGGATAAGGCACCAGCCTGCAAACCCAAAGGTTGCTGGTTCCATTCCCAGCCAGGGCATATAACAAGGTTGCAAACCAGGTCTCCAGCCAGGTCTGTAGCTGGAGGCAGGTGAAAGGCAACCATACATTGATGTTTCTCTCTTTCTCTCTGCCTCTCTCCCTTACCCTCTCTCTGGAAATAATAAGTAAAAAAATCTTAAAAAAAAAAAGAAAAAAAGAAGTACACTTCACATGGTGACACACACATATGTACATATATCTGAAACAAGAGTTTAGTGAAATAACACATTTCCTTTTCATATGCAAGTTATTTTAGTTCTTATTCTAGTTCATTTGAAAGTAATTCTGACTTATTTTTCTATTTTTTAAAAAGATTTTATTTGTTATTTTTAGAGAGAGGGGAAAGGAGAGAAGCAGAGAGGGGGAGAGACATCAATGTATGGTTGCCCCTCACCTGCCCCCAGCTATGGAGCTGGCTGGAGACCTGGCTTGCAACCTGCATATATGCCCTGGATGGGGAATCAAACCAGCGACCTTTGGGTTCACAGGCTGATGCCTTATTCACTGGGCCACCAGTCAGGGCCTTTCTGTCTGACTTATTAAATTGAATTCATTACCCTCCTTTGTTTGAAAGCATAGTCTGATGGAATGATCACTTTGGATCATTTGCTTGCAGAATGGAAAATAGGTGGATAGATGGGAGTGGGGCAAAATCGACAGTAAGCAGCCTATTTAAGACTCTTGCCATATTTCAGGTAAGAGAGGTTGGTGGCTACTGGAGGTGAGGTTGAAAGAAGTAGTTGCATTTGAGAGAAATGAGTGGATTAGAAATTGGTGTTAACAGAATTTCATGATTGAATACATGTGGGGGTGGGGAAAATAGGGAGGAGTCAAGAATGACCATCAAGGCGTTGACCAGTGGTGTAAATAATGGTGTCCCTTACTGCAGGTTTATGGTTCAGACTCCATCAAGTTGAGTTTGTGGTTTTAGGCACATTGGGTTAGAGCCATTTAATGGACAGTTGACTCTATGGCAGTCAGGAAGTAAATCTGGGTAGAATTAATAGCAAACAGAAGTTGGATGTTACTCAAGGAGATTTTACAACTTCATCACCACTGCAGAGAGTAGAAATTGGTTTAGGATAGGAAAAGATTCTCTGACATATTTCCAATAATTTGGTGTTGAGATGCATAAATAAAATAATACAGATAAGTAACAAATATACCAGGTAAGTCAATTAGCATGAATTTACTACAATACATTTCATTTTCAGAACTTTACCCTCTGTCTTTTTTGGTAAATTACTCCGCATAGTGTTATATACACATCTGTTGAGAGAAATGTGGAAAATAAAAATTACACTTTTGCATTATGTGCTGGAAACAATGCTGACTTAAGTCACACAAATGCTTTAACCTGAGCTTTCTTGTGTGTGCTTGTCCTTAGACTTAATCCTTCAGTTATAGCAATGAGCATTCACAGGTAAAGGCACCGGAAGTAAACACGCACGTGGTGTGGACTGCAGAAGCTGCCTGTTTTCAAGTGGCACCCTTTTGAGGAAAAAAAAACAAAAAAAAAATTTTTTTTTTTGGGGGGGAAAAGAGTGTGAGTTTACACACACTCTTTGGAAATGGTGGATCGTGCTGTTAGTCTTCTCTTATCCCCAACCTTTATTTACTCCCCTCCCTCCAATTCTCCCTCCATTCTTTCCGCCTTTCGGCGTTATTCTGGGATTAACGGAGGGGTCGGCCCAGTATACAAACGCAGCTGGCTCCTACAGTCCGCCTAAGCCCTGCTGTGCAACCACGTCAGGAATTCCAGTAAGTTGGCAACACAGGAACACAAAGACAACAACAATGAGGAAAACCTTTCAGTGCAGAAAGGAATGTTTGGAGCCCCAGCTGCTACAGTGAAAGGAGCTACACACGAGCGCGCGCGCACGCTCGCACACACACACACACACACACACTCGCGCCCGCGCTCACTCTCTTGCATTCACACGCGTGTACTAGGAGCACCCCCCCCCCCCCCTTCCGGCGCCCGCTGTCCTCAAGCAGTTCAGCGGTCCCAGGAGCGCCTCCCCAGCGCCCGTAGCGGCCCTTTGTAACTCGCGGGTGCAGGGATGCTCATTGACTATGCAGCTGCCTGGGCGAGCGTCAGATTGGCTTGACCCCGGCGCGGTCTCGTACCATCGCCCCGCCGCCCGGAACCGGCATAAATCACCCGCGGAGGCTACAGCACAGCTTCTCGCCCCCTGGCAGCTTCCCTCCTCCCACCTGACTTGCCCCTTCACTTCCCGGCCCCCTGCACCCCTGAGGTTCCCAGTCCTTCCTCCTCTGCGGTGCCACAAAACTGCGGGGATGTAAGTCAAGTTCCATTGACGTTGAACAGAGAACTCTGGATTTCCAAATTCAGAAATCTCGAAAAGCAAGCCACGAAATCTCCCCTGCTCTTTCTCACACCCTGCTGTTTTTAAGTCTTTTTTCTCTTCCCGGGTCTATTTCTCCCTCTTTCAAAAGTTGTACCTATCCCCCCGTCGACCCTCCTCCCCCCGTCGACCCTCCTCCCCCCCAGCTCCGCAAAGTGTCGCTTACTTGTAAAGCTGGAGGAAGGTACGCAATACGAACTGTAGGGGGGCAGCAGAGCCCCAGAAGATCCGTGCTCTGGAGAGAAAGGGTGTCATTCATTGGCAGATTCTTGCCCCTGGAGAGGGCGAGGCGGTGGAAACAGGGTTGCCGCCACGGTTACAACCCCTCTGACTGAGAGAAAGGGCTCCTGACTCTTTGGACAGGACCCAGTGACTGGGGCCCGGAAGAGGAGTTGGTCCAGGGACCGGGTCTGGAGAGTTTGGGGCGATTCTAGGCCCGGAATTATCCCCCCTCCCACAGGGCTCCCAGGGCTAGGAACTGGGTTGCACCAACCCTCTCTCTCTCTCTTTTTTCATCTGTTGGCTCTGGTGTCACCTACCTACTCGCTGAGGTCGATGCTCTGAGGGTAAATGTGTAAGGTTCATTTGTAGTGCCCTTGGGGGTCACCCCTCACCCCGACAGCCAGTCTAATGCTGCCCCAAAGAAGGGAGCTGTGGGTTTCTCTGAACCCTTATGGCTCTCCTTTATATGCCAAGGGCACCAGCACGATCGAGAAGGCGTTCGTTCTTTCCAATTTTGCTTCAAAACGAACAGATTTTAAGAAACGCTTTGTATCTGGGGCACCTGTAGGTGTGGTACTTAGGAAAAACTAGGCAAGGATCCAACCCCTTCCCCAATGTTGATGTAAACCCCTCCATAACTAGTAAAAAACACAGCTCTCCATCCCAGCGCCTCAACTTTTTAGGGGCAAACCAAGGTGTTCAAGAGGGACCTAGGGGTTGTAGACTAGAGAATGGCCACATATCTTTCCAGCAGGCGTTTGACCCCTTTTTTTCTCTTCCTTTTCTAAGACTGTGTCGCTGGTACAGTTCTCGGCGTGCAGTTTAGCCGACTTGTGTGCGGAGGCAAATCTTTCGGAGAGGCGCGAGTCTCCGAGTAAGTGTGTCAGTGTGGGTCTTCGCGTGTGAGTCTGTGCGCGTATGAATGGGAGTGTGTAGCTGTGAAGTGTGCGTGCACGTGCGTGTGACTGAGAAGTGTGTGAGCGCGGGCGCGAGTGAGCGTGTGAGACTGCTTGACAGTGAGGAGTGTGAGCGTCCGTGTGACTGTGTGCGCGTGTGTTTGAGTCCCCACTTCTTCCAGCACTGCAAAGTGCAGGGGGCGGGCCGGGCGGCAGGGGGCCTGCCCTACTGGATTCCCGCATGCTAGTTCCGGGGCGGTGGGGTCTAAAGGGCTTTATGCTCAGTCTGGAGGGTGGGGACTGGCGCGGGTAGAAAAACGCGTCGCCTTGGGCGGGCCAGCTTTCTGCCCTTAGGAGCCCTCGGAGGTGCGGCTCCAACCGAGCGCTCTCGAACCAAGGCTCTGCTGCTGCTGTGAGCGACGCGCGCCCACATCCCGGGGAAGGAACGGCGAGGCGGAGGCCCAGGGCCGTTGGCGGGATGGAGCGCGGGGCTGCGACAGTGGCGTGCACGCTGCTGCTGGCTTTCGCCGCCTGCCTAGTGCCGGCCAGTGGCCAAGGTAAGCGCGAGCCGGGCGGAGCTGCGCGCGGAACTTTGGACTTCCCTGGCGGTGGCAGGCGGGAGGAGGGGAGCGAGGCCGGGTAGTGGCGAGGACTGGGCGGCGGCGCCGGAGCGGCTCCCCTTGGGGCGCTCAAGTTGCCCAGTGAGGGGAGACTGGGAGCGCCGCTCCTTTGCCTGCCTTGGAACTGAGCAACCGCAAACTTGAGAAAGCAGCTCCGCGGGTTTTGATGACAGCGCACCCCACGGGGACCCAGTCTTTGTTCCTACGGGAGTTTTTTCTGACCCTTAATGAAAGGACTTTGCGGTTGGACCCTGGAGAAGGAAGGTGTGCCCCCGCGAATGCGCAGCCGGCTCTCTCCACCGATATATTCTTTTCCGAGCTGAGAGGTCCTCAGCGCTGCTCCCTGCGGTTTTCCACCTGCAGCGCCCCTCCGGGAAGATCCCTTCGCGCGCCTGGGCATCGGGCTAGAGTACCCCCTCCTTTCACCAGCGAAACTTGGTCCCGCGGTGACCCCCAAGAGACCGCATTTTGATATAGGTCATTTACAAGCCAAGATAAGGCCGGGAGGTGGGATTGGCTGAGAGTTCGGCTGATATACTGGAGCATTTTCTTGAAGGGTTTTCCTTTCCAAAAGTGTGGTAGGGGCTTTTGTGTTGATGAATGGGGCGCCTCTGTGCGGTCAGAGTTTTGAGGGCTCGAATGGAGAAAGTTTCTGGTATGAGCGTCTTACACTTCTCTCAAGTTGTCGGGCAGTTTATGATTTTTACAGAAACAGGCGGAGAAGGAGGAAGAAGTGGAGAGAATAAAAACTAAGGGGAAGAGGAGAGAGAAGACAAGTAGAAAGGATAATGGGGAATAATGGAGAGGAGGGGAGAGAGAGCTTGAAGACAGAGGGAGGGGGAGAGTGACAGAGAATATGAGAGAGAGGGAGAGAGAGAAAAGAGAGGAGGAACTCCAGCGATGAATGGGAAGGGCGAGGGCGAGGAGGAGGCCGGGGAACCCGCGAGCTCTCTCCTTGGCTTTGCGTTGCTAGGTAGCGCCCGCCCGGATCCGCGTGTGACCCACCACCAGACAGACAGCGGACGCTGCCTCCACGGGGACTAATCTGTCTGTTGTGGGGATAGGAGAGTCTATTCCCACTCCTTTCCCCGACCTGTCCCTTCTCGTTGGACAACTTAATTGTCTTACACTGAAAATGAAACCCCGGTTGTAGGATTAGCCAAAGCAATAAATTGATTTTCCTGGATCCCATATCGGGGGTGACGAGTGAGAAATGTAGAAGCCCCCGTTTATGGTGGAGAGAGGGGAAGGCTTGCGGATGGGCTGTGACATGTATTCAAATGGTTAATCTGCTTTCTTTCCTCAATTCTTAGCATAAGCTCCTTAGAGAGAATCAACTAATTATACTGCAACTCCGAGCAGTACCCATTTCAGACCTCTTGGGAAAAAGTTTGGAAACGCCAGCAATTCCAATGCTCTTGTAAAAATCTTTGGAAAGGGAGGAGAGGTAGGAGGAGGCTGTTAATAATTCTCATTGTGAACACCGTTTCTCAGGGTCAGTAACAGAGAGAGGATTTTTTATTGTAGAGGGTTTACCTTCTCGCCCCTCCCCCCACCCCCTTTAGGGTTCTATTCCGTGTCTTAAATATAGCCATAGGATTAACTATACGTTCCTGTCAGTGCCTGGCAAAAGGAAATATTGTCCGGATTCATCTGGGATACATTCGAATTGGCTGCATATAACCAGAACAGAGGTTCTCCTTCCTGGATTGGAGGTTTAGTCAACCAAAACCAACCAACCAACAAACCTGTGCTTATTCTTTTTGCCAGTTGAGATGAATCCATCTCCCATTCTATAAGTATATATAAATACATAATATGTGTAGTAATAGTAACAAGTCTTGCTCTGAGTACTTTACACTTATTGACTCACTTAATTTTCATAATACCCCTCTGAAGTAAGTACTCTTACTCTCCCTGTTTTGCAGAAATGGAGGCACAGAGCGATTGCGCAACTTGCTCAGGGTCACACTGCTAGAAAATGGCAGAGATGTGAGGCAAATTCTAGAGATTCTGATTCCAGAGGCTATAATTTAACTGTTATAGTATAGCTTCCTTTGTGTTTCTCATTTTCCTTCCTTCCTTCCTTCCTTCCTTCCTTCCTTCCTTCCTTCCTTCCTTCCTTCCTTCCTTCCTCCTTCTTTCCTTCCTTCCTTTCTCCCTCCTTCCCTCTCTCCCGCTCTTCCTTTCTGTACAAAAAATGTTATGTTCTCTAAGGTATTATGTATGTGTGAGGTTATTAAAGAAGCAGAAGGGCATTTTGTAAGTCTTTGCTACATAAGATAATACCCACCTGCTGCTCTGTAACTGTGGATATATTTCCCCTCCAGCAATCATCATCCTTTTAAGGTTAATATGACCTGAATCCAAGTATCCTCACTCCTAATATTAATACTTAATCATTTTTACATATTTATTCTCTGAATGTCCTCAGCATGGAAGGTTAAGGAGATTTTTTAGGTTCCTGTTAATATTGATTCTGCCTTGTGAAGTAAAGTATGATTACATTGAAAATGCCCTTATTTTAGCATCATTTTTTAGGTAAGATCTTACTGCAAACTCTGCATCATTAGAAACTGGAAAAGAATTCTGAGTATTTTATGCTTAGCACTTTAAAAACTATAGTATATTTGTAGCTAAAAATTATTTGCATTTTTCTCATTTTTGTATAATGCTTTTTAAGAAAAAGAATTGGGAAAGCCTGGACTCTAGGGTTAACTGCCCAGAAATGGCTTTGCAGTTCCTAGCTGTGTGACTTTGGGGAAGTCACTTTATTTTGCATGGTTCACATTGCTTATCTGCAAAATTGATATAACAAGATAATTTATTCCAAGACATTTTATCTACATAAACAGATAAAAGTGCTTAGCATGGTGTAAGATATAAAGCATATAGACATTGATTTAAACTAATAATTATGCTTATCATATTGACCAACAATTTATTATGTTGACAAAGTTATACATTCTTTTGTTTACTATTTATATTTCTAGTTTCCAAATGCACATAGGAGACTCTTTAAGTATTTTTCATTAACATTTTTTTTGAAGAATTACCAGATCCAAGGATGTGATTAAAAATTATTTTTTCTAAAAGCATCTTTCATTTTAAAGATTTTATTTATTTATTTGTTTTTTAGAGAGAAGAAAAGGGAGGGGAAAGAAAGGGAGAGAAACATAAGTGTGTAAGAGATATACATTGATTGGTTGCTTCTTCCAGGTCCCAGCTTGGGAACTGAGCTACAACCCAGGCATGGGACCTGACTGAGAATTGAACCTGCAACCTTTTGGTTTGCTGGCTAGTACTCAATCCACTGAGCCACACAGCAGCCAGGGGAAAAAGTTGTTTTCATTTTAGAGAGAGAGGGAGGGAGGAAGAGAGGGAGAGAAACATCTGATTGTTGCCTTCCATAAGCAGCCAGACCTAGGACCAAACTTAAACCCAGGCATGTGCCCTGACCAGGGGTGAGGGAGATGGGGAGGGATAGAGGGGTGGGAAGGGAGAATTGAACCACAACTGACTTTGGAATTTTGCAGGACTGAGCCACAAGGGCTGGGGCCAAAGATCTGATTTGAAATGTGAGACAATGTTATTGATCTTTTTAAAAAATACATTTTATTTAGCCCTGGCTGGTGGCACAATGGATAAGGTGCCAGCCTGCCAACCCAAAGGTCGCTGGTACTATTCCTCAGCCAGGGCACATAACCAGGTCTCCAGCCAGGTCTCCAGCCAGGTCGATTGCTGGAGGCAGGTGAAAGGCAATCATACATTGATGTCTCTCTTCCTCTCTGTCTCTCTCCCTTACCCTCTCTCTAAAAATAATAAATAAAATCTTAAAAAAGAAAAAATACTTAAAAAAGTTAATAAAAAGACATTTTATTTATTGATTTTAGAGAGATAGAGAAAGGGGGCAGGGAGAGGGAGAGAGAGAGAGAGAGAGAGAGGTTTGTCCTTCCACTTATTTATGCATTCATTGATTGATTCTTGTTTGTCCTGACCTGGGATTGGACTGCAACTTGCCATATTGAGATGATATTCTAACCCACTAGATACCCAGCTAGGGCACAATGGTATTGATTTTTAATAAAAAGTTATATTTTTTCATCCAATAAAAATTTATTTAAAAAATATTTAGTATCAGCCTTTATGACAATTCTATCTTCCATTGACTTTTATATGTTCCAAAGTATTGTGGGGCCAATAACAAACTTGCAACGTTTTGATTTGATCCCATCACTGATACCTTGCTGCTTACTTTAATTTCACAATGGTTGGCTTCTCTTTCTCTGCTTGAAATTCTTCTATTCCTGTCTTTATTAGGCATCTGTTTAAACTCCTGCCTGTCTTGTTTTGATGGAAATTTACCTTGTTAGAGCTAGAGGCAACTTAGATATCTACTGGTCTACTTGCATTATTTTGTGAGTATGTAAACCCTGGAGGCAAGGGAGAGGTCTGAAAGGAGTAAAAAGAAGGGTGGGTTAAATGTCTTGCCTAAGGGCTGGTGGCTTTCTGCAGAGCTAAAATGGGAACTTTAGACTTCTCATTTTGTTTTTCCACTTGATAATGTTTATATACCTGTCCTTTGAATATCTCCAGCCCTAGTGGTTTAGAAATTCTCTAGATTCCTTTTCTCTTGGTCCTGACTTATCAGATGAGACAAAATATGTTGAAAAGATAACCTTAGTGAGTCTTAAAAAACTGGCTGAGTCACCTGTCCCAGGCCTAAGAGGAAAACTGATAGATTAAAGCAGCCACTCACCATGTGCTTTCAGCTTGGTCTGGAACCTGTGCCATGACAATGCTCTGACTCCCAAATACCACAACCCCGGGTCCACTTTTTGAAACCTTGGGCCATCAAAGCCAATTTACTAAGATCTCAGTTTTATAGTGCAGGCTGCTGCATGACTGGGTTTTCAGGCTTATTCAAAAATAATCATTAGAGTATGGTTAATAGTTATTCCTTGTTCTCTAGGCAGGTGTTCTAAGAATACTCAGGTAAAAAAAATGTTTCATTAAAAATGTTTATTTATCAGCCCTGACTAGTGGCTTAGTGGATAGGCACCGGCCTGCGAACCCAAAGGTCACTGGTTCAATTCCCAGCCAGGGCACATAACCACATTACAAGCCAGGTCTCCAGCCACGTCCCCAGCTGGAGGCAGGTGAAAGGAAACCATACAATCATATTTTTCTCCCTCTCTGCCTCTCTCCCTTCCCTTCTCTTTAAAAATAAATAAAATCTTTTTTTAAAAAAAACAACTGTTTATCATGTCCTAATCTTCGTGGTGCCTCAAGGGGCTGGGCATCATCCTGCCAGTTCTATTCCCTGTCAGGGCACATGCCTGGGTTTCAGGCCAGACCCCCAGTGGGGGATCTGTGAGGGGCAATCAATCAATGTTTCTCTTGCACATCAATCCTTCTCTTCCTCTTTATCTCCGTCCCTTCTGAACCTCTCTAAAAGTAAATAAAATCTGAAAAAAAATTTAAAAAATCATTTAAAATGATGATATCAAGAACCTAGACCTGTGTGAATAGAAGCACATTGTTAATGTCGACTTTGGAGTTTCTGATAAGTCCAAGTAGCTAGAACAAGGTATGTATAAAGTAGACGGTGCTTTCAAAAGTTTGTTGAATTGAAGGGAAAACGATTCTCACTACATGATACAGTACAGCTGAAAAAAGGTACTAATTGTGAAGCTCTATTCTAGTGGGGAGCATGAGTCCGATGGAGCCTTTCTTGTTATAATTCAAATGATTATATTTTGTTAACTCTGCTATCTTGGAGTTTTAAAAAATTGTCACCATTGTGTCATATTCTACATTTATTAAGTGTCTCCCGTGTGTTAGGGCATAGGTGGTATCAATACTACAGAAAGGTTAAAGAATATGAGAAATGAAGAGGGGTCTAGGTTTCACAATTATATTGGATTGCAACTTTGTGTTTAAGATTCTCAGGTAGTCAGTCATTCACTTGTTTCTAATATTTCTGGTCATCAGGCTCTCACCAATCATAAAAAGTTTGACATGTAGAATTGTACACCTGAAGCATATATAATTTTATTAACCAGTGTCACCCCAATAAAGTTAATAAAGATTTGACACATTTCAGCTGCAGCTTTGGGCTGCTTCTTTGAAATGATCAGCTTGGTAGTTGTTTTGAAATGAGACATTTCTTTGATGTTTCCTGTGTGCCAGAGGGTCCTGTACAAATGTTTCCTAAGCAAGTTTTTAACAATCTCAGCATTGTGTAAAGTGAGAAGAGTGAGATTTTAGGTTAGGTGTGGGTTTTTTTTTTTTTTTTTTTTAAGATTTTATTTATTATTTCCAGATAGAGAGGAAGAGAGAGAGAGAGAGAGAGAGAGAGAGAGAGATCCATGTATGGTTACCTTTCACCTGCCTCCAGCCAGGTCATGGCTGGAGACCTGGCTGCAATCTGGTTATGTGCCCTGGCTAGGGAATCGAACCAGCGACCTTTGGGTTCGCAGGCTGGTGCCTTATTCACTGTGCTCCCAGCCAGGGCTTGTGGGTTTGAATCCTGATTTGACTTTGCCACTCACTACCTTGAAAATTCAGATATGTACAGTGTATAAATGTTTTTACAATAGTTCTTTCAATGATTCCCTTTTGTATGTTCACATACTGTTTTAGTGGCTACAACAACTTCATGTATATAATCTGGACTCTTATGTTTGTAAATGGCAGAAACCTAAGTTAAAGTGCCTGGAGCCTAAACGGAAGTTTACGGGAATACATAATAGAAAAAGATACAGTTATTAGGTGGAATCTTATGGGATTGCTGTGATTCTAGGTTATAAATAGTCAAATACTGGCAATTTCATTTGTCTTAATCTATTAACAAAATGGGGGCCCAGGCTATGTTATGCTGATCTGTTTTCTCTCTCTATCCCCTGGCTCTGAGATGACTTGTTTTCAAATGCGTTCTTTCTGGTGTTATAAGATGATTGTTCACGGTTCCTGGAGCCACAGCCTTTCATGTCATGTTCACTGGGAAAGAACAAGAGTTTTTGTCTTAATTGTTCCCAGCAAAAGTCTTCGTTGTGTCTTAAGGGTTCTGCTTAGTCATTGCAGAAGCACTCTGTAGTCACTCTATCCAGAGGCATGGAGTGTGCCCATGGCTTAGGTCTGGGTCACATGCTTGGTTCCTGAAGTCATGGGCTAAGGACAGACTCTAGAGGGAAACTGGGTTAAACTGACCAAGAAAACCGTAAATAGACGTTGGTCTGGAAAAACTATGTTCAGAACACCTTCTCAGATAAAACAAACTGATGTTGTTTTCATTCTTGAAGACAGACTTGAAATGATATAGGAGCCCTGACTGGTGTGGCTGCAGTGGGTTGGGTGTCATCCACAAACCAAAAGGTCACCAGTTCAATTCCTAGTCAGGGCACATACCTGGATTATAGGCCAGGTTCCTGGTTGCAGGCATGCGAGAACCAGCTTGTGTTTCTCTCCTGCATTGATGTTTTTCTCCCTCTCTTTCTCCTGCCCTTCTCCTCTCTCTAAAAATAAATAAAGAAACAAAATCTTTATTTCTTAAAAAAGAGCCCTGGCTGGTGTGGCTCAGTGGATTGGGTACTGGCCTGTGAACCAAAGGGTCACTGGTTCGATTCCCAGTTAGGGCACATGCCTGGGTTTCGGGCCAGGCCCCTGGTTCGGGGTGCATGAGAGGCAACCACACACTGATGTTTCTCTCCCTCTCTTTCACCCTCCCATTTCCTCTCTCTAAAAGAAATACATAAAATCTTAAAAATAGAAAATAAAAATTAAAGAAAGACTATAGGAATTTCTCAAGATTAGGCAGCCCTGGGATAACTTAACAAATTGAAGGGGAAAACATATTGGGAACATTAAGGCAAAAGACGTGTTCATGTGATCAGGTTACAATGTTAAGTTGAGAAGGAGAACAGGAGGAAGAAGGAATCCTAGAAGGTTTATTTATAGCAAAAAGCGTTCTTATTTGACCTTTGTGATGGACAAAAAAGTTCTAGAAAATGAGCTGAGATAGGCCCTTGCTCCTAGTCCAACTTAGTCCACTCCCTTGTTTATATTATTAATACTTTGTCCCTTTACTCAGCACTACTGTAGACCTCGGCTGTGAAATGGGGTCAAGAGAAAGAAGAAAGAAGAAAGATTTGGAGACATGGAAGCATAATACATTTTGGTGAAAATCCAAGAGTCCCTAGAATTTACCCTAGAGACTTTCTCAAATATGGTAGAACAGGTATTTTTCGCACATACCAGGTTTAATTCAGATGCCAAATATATACACTCTATGTCAATTGCTCTTTTGCTTTCAGTCTATTTCTAGCAGCATGTGCTGAGAAACTAGCATCATTATCATTCCAAAAGTGAGACGGTTAACTTGTACATAGAGTACTTTTGACTTAGGACAGTGCCAAAGCATAATGCAAGGAACTATATAAGTCTCTCTGAGAAAATGACAGGTTAGACAATGTGAAGTTTCAAGTTGAAATTCCTAACCTTTTTGGTCATTAACCCTCAGGTCATGCCTAGCCTCCAAGATTATTGGAAACAGTGAGAAATGAAAGGATGAGATGTAATTACCATTCTGTTCATTGAAAAGTTAAGCCACTGTTACCATGGATACAATGGCTTGTTTATTGTCTAGATTTTGAAATCCAAGTTTGTAAGCAATACTGGAGCTTTCCTTTAAGTTTATGGACTATCAACCGATAACTCATGAATATTCTTAGTAACTTTGAAAATAAGTCTTGAGTCACTGATCTATGGATTCACATTAAGTATCAGCATGTCTACTTTTGAGGGTCCAGTGGGCTTTGAGGAAACCTGAAAAATGGGAATAAGATAGTAGCTACAATTCTGTATTGTGTTATGCTAGACTTTCTTGGATTCTTGTATAAAAACATCCTATTTTATTGTGTCAAAGATTTGCTTGTCACTTTGGGCCCAATTTTGTTTGGTTTTTAATCTCATTAACAAAAAAAGTTTTTCCAAGTAAAGGCTAAAAAAATATTTATTTCCTAGGGGAATCCTCAAATAAAGTTAACTTTAAGAACAAAAGTCTTGCAGTGAGAAAAAAAAAATAAAAGTCTATTATCTGAAATATTCAATTTTCCTTTCATTTTAGTCTCACTAAAAAAGAAAAAAATTCCATGTGTACTTACTTCCACACTGATTTAATTTTGATGTGGGAAAGGGTGGGGAGGATACTTTTTGTTGAAAGAAACAAGAAATAGAAAACCCATTGGCTTAAACAATACAGGCTATTTATTGGCTCACGTAAGTGAAAAGTTAGCGGCAAGAAGGAAGGGTTCAGGTGAGGTGTAGTCAGGGCTCCAGTTCCCTTTCTTTGTATTTTTCTTCACTCTACTGCCCTCTAGGTTTCAGTGTTGTTTTCAGTCTAGCTTTCCATATTGTTGTATTATAGCTCCCAGGAAAAATGGGGCTATTTCCCCCCCTAAAACTAGGGGCAATTCAATTTTGAGAAGATTTCAATTATGTTCTCAACATTCTTTCATCACAACTTATGGAATATTATAATTGCTAAGGACCTTTCATCACAACTTATGGAATATTATAATTGCTAAGGACCTTAGATAGACGTCAGCTAGCTCCTCAAACTTGGCATATCATCAGCATTACCTGGGGAGCTTTAAAAAGTATATATAGATTCTTAGGCCAAAACTACACCTTTAAAAAATCAAGAGTATGGTGCTTTTTAAGAAAGAGTTTCCGGGGAATTCTGGTGGTCACACAATTTGGGAACAATTGATCCAGCTAACCTGTCATTCTTATTTTTGTAACCTGAAATTCAGATGAATTTAGCATGGAAAAGTCTTTCCAGCAGAAGTGAAATATATTTTGTTAAATATATTCTTTCTTTTGGATGGGGAAATTACAAGGTGATTATAATGACAAGGCAAACTACTGTTTTACATCTGTGGGAGATATGAAGTACCTTTCATGGCCAAGATGACAATCCTCTTTAGACACCATTTATGTCTTAATTGTATATTTTGTTATTTCCCTTGACACTTAAAAAATAAAAAGCTTTTATTTATTTACTTTCTAGAGAGAGGAGAAGGCAGAGCGAAAGAGAGGTAGAGGAACATCAATGTGTGAGAGACAGTTGTTTCTCACATGCTTCCAACTGGGGGACCTGGCCTGCAACCAGGCATGTGCGGGTACCGAACCAACAACCTTTTGGTTCACAGACTGACACTCATTCCACTGAGATACACCAGCCAGGGCTCCCTGGACACTTTTGAAGCCCTTCCTCCCATCTAAGAATCTTAGATTCTTTGAGCTGAACAACTGTTACTCTTCTAAACCTTTTTCATCCAAGTCAGGAATTCATCTCAGAGCATTCCCAAGAGAGCTCACCTGCATCTAAAGCAGCCTGTCTGTTCCATGGTAGGAGCGGTACATTGGAAAACTTACAGCTCATTTTCTTTATACCCTAAATCCAACTATTCATTGACTCCACTGAGACTTATAGGCTGTTGATTCTACCACCTCTTCTTTAGCTTATATTTTAGGGCCCATGGTTAACATCATTTCCTTGCCTGTGCCCCCAGCAGTCTGGCCCCTGATCTTGCTTTGTTGTGCTCTGCAAAGGCCCAGTGCTGGTTGAATCTAATTCTCCATGTGTGCAGTGTTGTAGCTAAATGTGGCAGGAGAAAAACAAGACTATGCTGATTCACTTCACCGTAAATTCCTGAAACCATTCTCAACTTTAAGACCTGATACCTGGCAAGGCTACCCACTCTCCTACTTCCCTACATCTTCCTTTTCTTCAAATCTCAAATACCGTCTGCTCAGATGATATTGGTTTTTTTTTTTTTTTTT